>CAIGRP010052121.1:0-12707 GCA_903798385.1 Fraxinus cuspidata
TCAATCACTATTCCAAAATTTCTATTCTCATTAAAATGAGTGTCAAACACTCATTAGATGACACTCTTGTTGACTGTCACCAATTATGCAAATTGTAACCTAAGGTTGACAACCATTGTTTGTGCAAAACTCGCAACGAAATCGTTAACAAGTAATAGATTTGAGTGAGTTGAGAGTATCCTCACACGGGAATTAAATTCAATTCAAGTTTACTTGTCCTATATGAAATCTGAATTATGTGGCACAAAAGAGCTTTTGATGTGATTTATGCTAAATTAATTTAAAAAATATATATATAACTTGAATATGTTCGAATGAATGAATGATTGTATTGGATCTAGAATCTGCTTATTGTTATCTATTTTAATTCTCAATTTATAATCTAGTTATATTCATGTATTCTTGAATTCGATAATGTTATGATCCATAATTTTCTTTTCAAAGACAATTGAATATATCTAACCATGACTCGAATATATTCCTAACTTGAATTTGAATGATTAGAATGCATTAACTTTTAGATTATCTATATAATTGTACACGTGATAAATGTTATTATTAACATCTATTGCACATAAATTAAATTTGTTGCATTCTAAATTTATTGTGAATCTCCCAACACTACAACAAGAAATCAATTATCTAATTGACGATTAAGCAATTAAATAATACAATGTATATGTAAAATTAAGCAAGAAACACAAAAAATACTAAAGTACTATTATTGAATTGAGATAAATAAGCAATAAGGTTCATCTTCATCAAATACTAAAGAATCTAGTTTAACATATTTATAAAGATAAAACAACAAAAATAATGGAAAAGTGTCACTCGAAATTTATAAATACAAAAAAGAGATGACACGGTCTAATTCTTGTTCTTTATTATCTACCTCAGATTTGATTCTTTATTTTTTTAATGTTTCTTGATTCAATTCACGTGCTAGTTTTGATCTCATCTCCAACATATATTGAATTGGACCCTCGTTTCTTGATAGATTGTATGATATGAATGTGATTTGAGAGGTGATAAAGAGATGCTTCGATGGATGCCCATGTATTCTACTATATAGGGTAAAATTAGGCAAAAAAAAAAAAAATACGTTCAAGTTGGGTTCCAAAAGAGTTTCAATTAAATATGGAAAGTTACATTCGCGCGTGCAAGATTATATTACTGTACAACTATCAGTATTTTAATCATATCTTTGTTTTCCAATATTCAATTGAGGCTATTCAAAGTTCATCAGAAATCTAACTTACAGGGCTACAATTATTGTAGAAGTAACATTTTTCCAATTTGAATGTTTACTATTCCAAAAATCCGGAACTCAATTTTCGGCTAATTAATTTGTAGAAGTTGGAAATTAATTTGTGAAAATCATTTGATTGTATTTCACTTCCTTTTAACTTGTAATTACATCCAATTGACTTTTAGCAATTTTCAATTGTTGTTTTGTGGTCCGAATTAACTACCGGATATTTGTAATTTGGACCCAAACTTTATTTCTTTTTTTTTCACCCGATTTCGATTCTTTCTTCCAACTCACCCAACTTACCTCGAGTTTTACCTAACAAATATAATTAACATCTGATTAAGCCATAAGACATTAAAATCACTAACAAATATTCCAATTTAATGACTTAGATAAGTATACAAAATGCACTTATCAATCACCACAAACTTGAATATTTGTTTGTCCTCAAACAAAACTATAACCTAACTTTAACCAAATTTTTAAATAACCATGGTCACATAATCTACCTTCGGTCTCAGGATTGGAATATCTATATTAAAACTATAAATTGTTTCAAAATTATATTGCTAAAATTAATATTATCTAATGCAAAACTAACCTGTATGTGTGAGAATTCATGCCAAGCATTATAAACTCATAAAGCGATTCAAATCTTGACCCTCATTGGTCTAATATATGTTTGTGTGTGTGTGTGTTTATATTTTTTTTTTATCTCATGTGTGGATTTCTCTCCATTAAATGACTTTTGTAAGCAGTTTTGGTCAATAACTCTTAAGTTGGATGACCATAGGGTACCAAGTTTTAGACACCCTTGCATGCTTAATTACTTGAGTTATAAAAGACTACGAAAAGATGTTTCACAATGAGATATATTTTTTTCTCTTTTTTCCTCATGCAATGACTAATGCAATACTCTTATTAAATACTCATTCTAAAAAATTGACCCCTAACTCAAGATTTTCACCTAATTTTTATTTTGTAAGCCTTAAACAGTCCACACAAAAATTAACACCCATGAAATTCATATTCATCTCTACGTCTGTCTACAACAGCTCAATCACCCCAAATTATCTTAAATTTGGTTTAATAATGTATAATTTAGTGGTTGTTTGGATTTAGCATCTAAGGTTCACTATTTGTTTCTTCAACATATTCAATTTTTGAATCAAATTAATCATTCGTGATGTAAAATATAAATCTTATGCACAAAAATATTAGGTTTCACATGAATAAACATAAATAAACCCTAACATGTAACTTTTCCACAATTTATAATTGAACACATGGTCCAAAATATATATATCATTGTAGGAAAATTTACCTAACCTACACAAGCATATAAAAACAAAAAGTAAAGTTGAAAATAGATTATTTTTTCAAATCTTTTGATTTTTTGTTCGACCTTTTTTTTTTGGGTATGCGAACAGTAATAAAAAAAATAAAAACTCAATATTTTTCTACCCTCAAACTTATGACAAACATTGCCTTCAATGTCTAAAAATATAATAAGTAATATATAAAAATTAAAAGCAAATGTGGAATCTAAGTACTCCTCTGGTATAAATTTAAAGGTGTTTGATGGCTTGACATGGAAGTCTTGGATCACTTGTTATGTATTTTATTTTATCCAATTTGTTTAGGTTTCATGTTTCTTCAAAATAAAAAATCAATTCTTAAGGAAAATATGGAGATGAAGATACCTTGTACTACTGGAAGGAATTACAATTACTAATCTAGTAAAAGGACTAAAATGTAGTAAATTAATAAAAGCATTGAAATTTACTAATCCTACATTCTAGAAACAAAAATAAATAAAATGGAAGAAAATTGGATTGCCTT
The DNA here is from genome assembly GCA_903798385.1 of Fraxinus cuspidata. NCBI lineage: Eukaryota > Viridiplantae > Streptophyta > Magnoliopsida > Lamiales > Oleaceae > Fraxinus > Fraxinus cuspidata. Next base: position 3,095 of record CAIGRP010052121.1, read on the forward strand.
CAATAAGTGCTTAATTATAGTCGTTAACTTGTCTTAAGCAATCTGTATCGTGAAATTCTAAAGAAAGCTTTTGATGGCTTGTTCAGTTTGCTAATTTTAATTTTGCTCCAATTTTTATTGAATTCAAATCTTAACCCTGTCTCCTTCAATGTGATATAATTTGTATATTCTATCCGATTCGAAATCAAACACGTAGACTTTTATTTCCTCGGGCTTAATCACAAATTCAATTATTGGACAACTGGTAAGGTTGAAAGAATGTGTGTTGATTTTATCTTCATTAATACCACTTCTTCACTTGGTTCATTTTAATTAGTATTTAATCATTTTTATGCTCTTCTTCAATGATTGATATCTCCTCGAGTTGAATAGTCGATTAACGATCTAAATCCACTGGAAATGGCAAATCTTTTCTTTCAACCTTCTCAAGTAGATTATATCATCACCTTTAAATTCATCCCAGTATACGACATCTCTTACACGCATTTTATTGTCATCCAATTTGGTAAGTTCATTATAATATTTTGTAAGTACGTCTTCGTTCAACACAGAAGGACCAACTCCCACGGGCGTGTTTGCAAATACGTACTTATCCACATGCATATAACATTCATCAGATCTATCAATTGCTAGTTTTCGACATCTTAAATATTGTTGAAGCCACAGAAGCTTGAACCTCCGAGTTAATTGATTAGAATGCATTAAATTTTAGATTATCTATATAATTTCACACATGATAAATATTATTCATAACATCTATTGTACATAGTTAATTTTGCCACATTCTAAACTTATTGTAAACAACGAGAAACTAATTATCTAATTCGTGAACAAACAATTGAATAATGTAATTGGTATATAAAATTAATCAAGAAACACAAAATAAAAAAAAATACTAAACTACTAGTTTTAAGTTAAAAAATAAATAAGTAATTGGGTTCATCTTCATTTAATACAAGAGAATGTAGCATAACATGTTTCTGAAGATAAAACAACAAGAATAATGGAAAAGTATCACTCGAAATTTATAAATATAAGAAAGAAATGTCATGGTCTAATTCTTATTCTTGATTATCAACCTCAAGATTTGATTCTTTATGTTCTTGATTGAATCCACGTGCTAGATTTGTTCTCCTCTCTAACAGATGTTGAATTAACCCTTTGTTTCTTGTTAGATTTTATTATATGGATGTTATTTGAAGGTGAGAGAGAGAAATGCTTCAATGGCTGCCCATATATTGTATTGTAAGGTGAAATTAGGTCAAAAAATGCGTCCAAGTTGGGTTCCAAAAGATTTTCAATCAAATAAGCGAAATTGTTTCCGCGGGTTCATGGTTATATCTTTGTATAATCGTCAATATTTTAATCATATGTTTTCTTCTAATATTCGATTAAAGTGATTCAAAGTATGTCGAAAAGATAACTTAAATGGCTACAATTATTGTATAAATAGAAATGTTTCTATTTGAATGTTTACTATTCCAAAAAGGGGGCTCAATTTCCAACTAAAATTTTGGAATACGCTTATGCGGTTGGAAATTGATTTGTGAAAATTCTTTGATTGTATTTAACTCCTTTTTGACTTCTAATTACATTCAATTGATGCCTAACAATCTTTAGTTATCGTTTTATGATTCGAATCAACTATTGGACATTTGTAATTTGGTCCCGAACTTTGTATTTCTTCCTTTTTGCCTCTTTTTAGCTTCTTTCTTTCAATTCACCTAATTTGCTTCAAGTTTTACCTAACAAAGAAAATTAACATCTATAAGTCATCAAAATCACTAATAAATACTTCAATTTAATAGCCTAGATAAGTGGACAAAACACACTTATCAACCATCGTTTAGTACTTCTATTATGTGCTGTTGAATAATAAAACTTGTTGTCTGCCTTTGATCGCCTCGCTGAAAATGTAAAGAACTCGAGTGACCAAGTTCATACCTTCGAACCTTGAAAATATTAGATAACTGGATCTTTGATGCGTGCAAAATCTAATTGTATTTAACATTAGTCGTACCAGCTTTAAGAAACTCTTATTTTATTTCAATATCCTTAGTTCAAATTATTTGATAAGGGCTATTTAGATTCTCCTTTCTATAAAATTATTTCCCTCTTTTAAAATCGACAACCTGGTCATTTGTAAGCTTGGCATAGACTAAGGAGTACCAACAAATGTGTTACCAACATCTGCATGCCCACCGTTACCATCATGGAAATTCTCTGTATCATCAGAACCAGTATTTGTTGTAGCTTTTCCATTGTAGTCTATGATCAAGAGCCACGTACGTACCATTCAAATTTGGAATATGTTGTGCTTTTTCGGGAACATTCTTACGACCATTACCTTTTCCCAGTCATTTGTGTAATTTTGGTACTGTCGGAGCACGTTTACTTGAAGTATATAACTCGATTCATTGTTGTCCACATCTACTTTCCCACCATTAACATTTTGAGTATGTAGCCTATCTTGAAGAACATTTCTTTTTAGGGAATTTTTCGTTAGAATTTGAAGTTTGTCCATGTCCCATATGCGTCTCATCCATTATATAGGTGATCGACATTGTAATACGTGAAATATGACTATGACCATTAATTTGATTACCAACATTTCTATGTGTTGCATTCACCATGGGAACTTTTAGCAATAAAACTTCAACTAGAGTGAAGGCCGTCATTTTCAGAGTGAATCTCAGATAATTGACGTACTAGGGCCATTGGGAAAATGTTGATTTTCTAACTCTTGAACTCCTTATGATTGTCATAATCTTGCATGGAATAAATACTACACAATGCTATTTTCTTGTCGAAGAAAAATGTACCACTACACATTAGTGAATCATGACACCTTGAGCTTCAAATTAATGGTAAAGCTATTGTCATCCACGTTCAGTTTTCCTTGTTACCAAAATACCGATGAAGTGATTTTTTTTTTATTACATGAATTCATAATGCAAACTTACCCAGAATTTGGATACAAACTTGAACAAACACAAAAACAGAAAATGGAATATAAGAAGATCAAGGCATGTGTTGAACTCTTTATCTTTAAGACAAATTTGCCCCGCATAGGTGTCGGCGGTGGGTTGGCAATCGTCTCCTAAGAAACAACTATCACATCTTATGATGGCCGCACTTCGAATAATAAGAAACAGCAAATCAAATGAAGTTTTCTACTTCTTTTTGTATAAAATATAAATAAACTTTGATGCAAAATTTTTGCAAGAATTTGATATTTAATGTATGCTATGATAGCACGTGATTGGAGTGAATGAAATCAGCATAGAGGAGGCCAATTTATAGAGGTTGAATGGTTACAACTCGAAATACACAACCTAAATATCAAAATTTTCACAAAATGTTGCACCAATTCATTGACCGCTCGCTGTGCGCCAGCCTTGAGCAATTTTTTCAGTGGCTTAACCGCTTCTACGAGAGAGGCGTCTGCTCCAGCAGTCTGTTTTCTCATTTTGATTAATTCAACAATTCTTGTTTTATCAACCCTACTTTATTTAACCCATTTCTCCCCAAATTCGAGTTGCAGTATCCATCCAAATATTGGTCAAAATTTGATAAAAACCATCTTTTTATTAACTATTTTCCAACAATTCTACACATGAATGAAAATTACCAATATGCATATGAAATGCACTCGCAGAAGAAAAGTTATATCATCACGAGAGGTAGCTTTTGGCTTTGAACCTTCCGTAGTAGAATATAATCAAATTTACTAGGTTAATCAGGGAACATGATGTCTTAAATTGTAAATCAAGATAAATGTACCAACACCATAACTTTCCTAACAATGAGCATGATGTTTTGAACTGTTCAACCATTGGTGTAAATCAAGACAATTGTACCAACACCATAACTTTCCTAACAAATTTGAATCTCATGGTTGTGTTCGTTTTTGTTCTAAACAAATTTTGGTTTCATAAGCGTTTTTAGGAAATTTAAGCTTCAAAATTTTCATAGAAGCGACCCCACTTCACACTTACATATGTGATCTCCTATAGTATTCTACCATACTTCTCTTGGCTTTTCAAAGATATAAGAATAATTAAAAGCATAATCGTATTTTGATACACTTTCGATGTAGCACTTTTGTTTTCTAAGGAATCGGTAGAAGTGCTCGTTTGAATCTTTCCCGATGAAAGATGGTACACTTGATCTCTCGGTAATCCTTTCATCAAAGAATCCACTATGTTGTCCAGTATGCCATTCTGAATGTTCTCTAGAAAGTTATGAAGTCCTTCTACTTCTTCTCCATCTTTATTTAGAGCAATAAACTCTAATTTTCATCGTGGATTGAGCTATATATGTTTACTTTGAGGATTTTCAAGACACTCTGCTTTCAATGGTAAAAACATAACCACTTGTAAACTTCGAATCCCTTATATTAGATATCCAATTTATATCGATATACCATTCTAACACCGTAGGATATCTAGAATGGTATAGTCTATAATTAACCTGTATCTTATATATTTAAGAACCCTCATTAATACCTTTCAATGGTCATTTCCTTTATTACTTGTAAATTTGCTTAATTTGTTGACTGCATATGCCATATCCAAACGCGTGCAGTTTGTAATATATATTAAGCTACCTATAACGCGTCAATATTCCAATTGTGATATGGGTTTACCAGTATTTGTTTCTAAGTGTAGACTTAGATCTACTGGTGTTTTAACTGGATTATCATCATACGCCTTAAATTTTTTTTAAGTATAATTCCAATATAATGAAATTAAGACAATGACAACGTCAAGTGTCTTAGAGACCTTAATCCTTAATATGACATCAGCAACACCCGTATCTTTCATATCAAAATGTTTTGCCAATAATTTTTTGGTTGTGATAACTTTCGAGTTATTACCCATACTTAGCATTTCATCAACATATAGACATACAATCACATATTTATTTGATGTGCTTTTTACATAGATACATTTGTTTCATTCATTAATTTTGAAGTTATTTGACAACATAGTCTTGTCAAATTTCTCGTGTCATTGTTTAGAGGCTTTGTTTCGATCAATACAATGATTTAATAAGCTTGCACAGCTTTTTCTATTGTCCAGAAGTCACGAACCCTTCAAGTTGTTTCATATATATATATATTTATTTTTCTTCCAATTCACTATTACGAAATGCAGTCTTTACATCCATTTAATCTATTTCGAGATTATGTAATGTCGTGATTTAAATTAATACTTAAATTGACGTGATCCTTGTAACATGTGAATCTGTATTGAATAAGTCAAGACTTTCCTTTTGTCTATACCCTTTGGCTACTTACCTAGTCTTGTAATTATCAATTAATCAATTAGATTTTAACTTCTTTTTGAAGATCCATTTGCAGACTAAAGCTTTATTTCTCAGTAGGAGATCAACCAACTCCTAAGTATGATTTTACATAATGGACTAACATATTCTTTCCTAAAAAGAGCTTCGGAGTGGACATTGCCTCGATAAATGTCCTTGGATTATTTTTTAGTAAATATGTAGAAAATTCGAAGCCAAATGTCTTAGATATTTTTAACCTTTTATTACGCCTTGTTTCTTCATCTTTTTTATGCTTTTCATTTATGGTATCATAAGTTCGTTTTTGGGAATTTACTTCTCTTCCTTCACAAGAAAGATGTATTCAAAGGATGCATCATTCATTTATTCAATTATAGTACCTTATGTACATCAAGTATTTCTGATTTATGAACAAAAAATTGCTATGCACTACTATTATTTGCATATCGAATAAAGATACAATCAATTGTTTTAGGTCTAATCCTAACCTATTTAAGCTCCGACATTTGTACATTGGCTAAGCACTCCCACACTTTTAAGTATTTGTAGAAAGTTTAAGATTTCTCCATAACTCGTAAGGTGTTTCAACCTTGCTTTTGTGTGATATTTATTGAAAATGTGATTTGCTGAAATGATTGCTTTCCCCCACAAGTTTTAGAGCAAGTCTGAATTTATCAATATTGCATCCATCATCTTTTTAAGAGTTCAATTTTTATGCTCAGTAACACAATTTAATTGTGGTGAATAAGGTGTCGTTGTTTGATAAATAATACCAGATTCTGAACAAAAATCTCGAAACGGTACAACATATTCTCCACCTTCATCGCTACGAAGTTGATTTTCATTTTCATTCTTGTAGTGTTTAAGTACTTCCAATGCTTTATCTTTGCTTTTCAACAATATACATAACAGTGTCTTGTATAATCATCAATAAAAGTGATGAAATACGATCTATTACTTTTAGTTTACACAAATTTAAGGCACATAAATGGCTGTGAATTAATTCCAAAAGTGTTGTGCTTTTTTTTTCTCGAATAAAACGGTATTTTGACTAACTTAGTCTCTACATATACTTACATTTCCTATTTGCATTAAAATAAATAGCTAGTAGTAAACTCAAATTCATTAAATTGCATGTAGAATTAAAGTTTGGATGTCCTAATCTATGATGTCATAAATTAAATGACTTAAGATTATAACCAGAAGAACATAATTTTTTCTTTGAAATATTTAGTACAATAGTAAGGACATTCATTTTAAAGAGTGCATCACTTAAATATCCTTTACTTACATACATATTATTCTTGGTAAGTACAAACGTATTAGATACAAAGACTAGTTTGAAGCCATTCTTGCTAAGCAAAGAACTAGAAACTAAGTTCTTGCAAATATCCGGAACATGAAGCACATTGTTAAGGTTGAGTTCCTTACCCGATGTCATCTTCAATACCACTTTGTCTTGTTTTTCAACCTTCGAACTTGAAGAATTTTTCATGAACAATTTCTCACCATTTGTTGGAGTATAGGATGAGAACAATATCTTATCAGCACAGATGTGGCGAGTAGCACCCGTGTCCACCCTCCATTCAATGTGATTTCCAATGTTGTTGCATTCTGAAACAACAGTCAAAAAATTGATATATGACATTCCATCAGATAATGCATTCGATTCGATGATATTTACGTGAGCTTGCTTTCTTGGTTTAAGACATTCATTTGAGCGATGTCCGGTATTTCCACAATTATAGCAATTATTCTTTAACTTCTTTGCATTCTTATTGTCTCCTTGATGGATTTCCCGAAATGCTTTCTCTTTTTGTTCTTTGCATTGGTCTCCACCACATTTGCCTTTGCTTATGTTATTTGGCTTCCAATCCGTTTGTCCAACTTCCTGTTATCTTCTTCAATTCTCAATTGGACTATGGGTTTCAATGTTCATCTCTTTGTACTTGTGGTTGAGGGAAGTCCTTCCACTTGGGTGGAAGTTTCTAGGTAATTGCAGTCATTTGAAAGGTTTCACATAGAAACATGTTCTCAGCATGAATGTTACTGAGAAGAACCTACAATTCTTATACTTGATTGATCACAATTTTGGAATCTACCATCTTTTCGTCTAAGAATTTCTCGACGATGAACTTCTTTGTTACGACGTCTTCAATCTTTTATTTCTTTTCTAATGATTCTCATAAATTTTTAGCAGATTTCATAGAACTATACACATTGTATAGTGTATTGTCAAAATCATTTAGCATGTAATTCGTCATAAGAAGTCTGAATGCTTCCAAGCATCCAATCCGATTAACGATGCCTTATTGTGTTCTCCTTCTTATAGGCAAGAGCATCCTCATTTAGAAATTTCACCAAGTTGAGGGTTGTTAGATAGAACAACATTTTTGTTGACATATTTTGAAATCAACTCCGCTAAACTTTTCTGGTTTCTTTCTATGTGGAATGAAAGTTGGATGAATGGTAATAGGGGCAACTGTAACATCGGCAGTATCCTTAACAGTAGTCATTTCTGTCAAGATAAACCAATCCAAGTTTTAAATAGATCGAGAGAGAGTAGAAAAAAGTGATACCGAAAATGGATTTCAATTTAACTGAGTAAAACATAAAATTAAATAAAGAAATCACTACAAAATATTGATGAAGTGATTTCTTTATTGAAGGAAGTAAATGAATGCAAACTTGGAATTTCGATACAAACTTAAACAAACATAAACATAAAATGGAATACAAGAAAATTGATGCAAGAGTTGAACTCTTCGTCATTAAGACAAATTTGCTCTGCACAAGTACCGATGTAGATTGGCATCGTCTTCTAAAATACAATGATCACTATTTGTGATGAAAACACGTCAAATCACAACAAACGACGAATCGAATAATCTTTTGTACTCCTTTTTGTATAGAAAATAAACAAACTTTGGTGCAGAATTTTTGCAAGAATTTGAATGAAATCAACATAGAGAAGTCCAATTTATAGAGGTTGAATGGTTGCACCTAGAAAGTTACAACCCAAAAATCAACTTGTTTATGAAAATTTGCACTAGTTCATTGACTGCTTGCTGCGTGCGTGGAGTCCTCTCAAGTGATCAATAGGATTTTTTAATTTTTCCATTTGATTAATTCAAAAATCCACGTTCTATCAACCCTACTCATTTTCTAATTTTTCTCATTCATTCGAAAATGGTTTTGGACTTTCAATTATACCAAACTCATCTACTCAAGAAGTAGAACGTGTTTCAATCCATTTTTCAATAAATTCGAGTAGCGGAACCCATTCAAATATTTGATCAAAGATTGATAAAAATTATCTTTTTATTAACCATTTTCCGACTATCCTTTACTAAATGGACAAGATCATCAAACACTATATCATTTTGAAGTTTTATGGACGTCATTCATCTGCGACACCACTTACACTCTTCATCCGTGTTCTTGAAATTTCCCATGTGCGTAACAATAAATCTCTAGGTAGATATCATACATGAGAAAGAAAGAAATTAAAATTAAATTAATATTCAAAAAGGATAAATTGTGACAAGAACTTAAATAAACAATATAAAACCCTAAACATTTTATATAAGTTTTTGACGTATCTTTAATGACTGAAAATATATTTTGCCACTTCCAGGGAAACATTCAATTGAAAAATATCTTCAAAAGGTACTAGATCATTCAGTGCATTCCGTCCAAACCCAACTTATTTATTTACAACAAAACCTATTAGAACGCTCAATAAAATACTTGGATATTTCATACTTACTAAAACTACATGATATATATATTTTGTACTTACTAAACCTCTACATCTGACTACACATTATTAACATGTCATTGATCAAGATCAATGACGTAGCTAACTCGTAATCATACTCGGTCAAGAGGATACATTCATTATAGTACTAGGGTGACATAAGATTCCATTACCTTCAAATTTCAGCGGTGGGCAACAAGTTTTTTTGTTTAACTTTTATTCCCTCTACAATGTTGTCTCTTACCTAAACATATGCCCATCTATTCACAAAACCTAATCTTATTGGAGGTTTTGTTAACATCCACTATACATCTAAATTTGTTACGTGTTGCGTATTAGCAAGTTAAAGTGTATCGAGATTTATGCACCCATTTTTTCTATTTGACACGAACAAAGATTTTGACCATTTTTTGCTAAAGGGTTGAATGCATACTCCATCCAAATTTACACAAAAGTGAAAATATTTGAAATGGCCATTTTAAAATCTTCCACGTGAAAACAACCACGATTAAAGATGCCCTTTTAAAATTTACTCCAAACTTCAAT
>CAIGRP010052131.1:0-19314 GCA_903798385.1 Fraxinus cuspidata
TAGGATTTCTCATTTTAGCACTAATAACAAAAACGTCCATTAATTTGGAGCGCTGTTATCATTGCATATCTGAATTCACAAATGAAAATCAAAGCAAATTAAGAACATGTTTGCTCTCGATTAAAATCACAATCTTGTCAAAATCTGATACTTTCCAGTAGAAATTTGGATTAAAATATTTCAGTCAAAAGAATTTATCAGCTGAATGATTTCAACGACACATGTTATACGCGATATTGAATTTCAAAATGCACAGTCGGGTTGGCTTCTTAGAGACCGATCTACCCTATCATTAACACAATGATTAAAAACCTTTATTTTTATTTTGAACTTTCATAATTCAACTAAGGGCAGAACAATAATTGGAGAGAGAGACACAAATCAATTAATGGGAAGACTCCCATCATCTCCCGTCGTCCTTGTCAAAAAGTTGTTATAAAAAAAAAAAAAACTAAATTAGACTTTTTTTTTTTTGCAAAAAATGGCTACCATAGCGGAGCTAAGTGATGATACTATTAAGAAGCGCATTACAATATTGAGTTTGAAGTCGATGCTTGAATTACTCGACACAGAACGGGGAATAAGTAGTATGTCTTCAATAATGCGTCACCAATTATGTGCAAGACAGTAGAATCTGCATAATGACCCAGGCCCATTATATGTCAAGATATAGTCTAAATCTAAATCCAATACATATATGGGCTTGGGCTAAAATTGGTAGCATGATTCATTCGAATGAGTAATATGGTGCTTGTTTGGGAGAAATTATAAGTCGTTGTAATTAGAAATTAATGATGGATAAATTAGTTAGTAACACTGAGTCCTATAAAATATGTAATTAACATTAATTTAAATAACAATTCCCGACAAAACAACATGCGAGCCTATTATTTGTGTAAGCTATTTCTAAAGTCATCTCCTCTATTCACTAACATATTGTTTTGTAGCCACACACATATTGTTTCTCACTATACGCAGTCATCACTGCTGGGGGCGACTGAGCAGATGCCAGCTGACTTTTACATGTGCAATGCCGCCACAATTTGGCTGCTCAGTTGTTCAAGGCGGGCATGACAAACGCAAGCCTCATAAGTAACCAAGGAAGCATAGGCCTTTTTTAACCACAATGGACGGATCCCTTTTGCAAATGATCAAAATTGTGACCTCTTCAATACACGTGACATCCTAAAGTGAGAACGTCATATGGTTAGTTTTACTTCACTTTAGACTTAAATAGAAACTAAGATTACAATCACTACAAATCTGGACCAACGAAAATTGTAAATACTCTTGAGAATCATGTCCTCGAGTCTATTGTAAATACTCAGATCAAATGATCTAGATTAATACCTCAATAATGATGAAATACAATTTCTCAACGTCGTATGGTTAAAAGGAAAATTTTTAGAAAATGGACTCATATGAAATAGACCAATTAATTGATTAAAAAAAAAAAAGAAAAAAAATATATTTTGAAGTCTATTCATTATCGAATCAAAAAAAAGATAATTTACAGAATACTGTAAAAATATGATCTTTTATCGTATAAATCTATTAATTTTTGAAAGTAAAAGGACTCATTTATTTCTAAATTATTGTTTGAAGGAAATAAGAATCTTATTTCATTCAATTTACCTAGTCTAGCCTGGAAAGCTGTTCACTTCACTACCCCTTGTTGGTCTCGAGGGATGGAGGAGGCTAGGTTAATCGATAGTTGGATCGATTCAAGAAAGTAAGATGCTCCTGTACTTTCCCATTTTTGATTATTTTCAAATATGGGGTTTTGCTTCTGGTGATAATATACATGGCCCATTTATGGTATCAAATAAATATGTTTATTATTACAATATGTGTCAAGTAGAAGTGTAGCGACGTATGTTGCTGAGGCATTCTAACAGACCGACAGAAGTCCATTGGGACCGTCAATCCTATTGCTGTGAAGCCAACATAATTGCTCAGACATTAATATACTAACATCCTTCCATTGCTGAAAAAATGGGTAACATATAAATACAATCCACATAGAACATGTATACAAAATTAAGTAACATCAACATGTTTCCCAGCAATACAGTATAATTCTCAAATAAAAATGGAAAAATAATAAATGTCACAAGCAATTTTGATAGATTGAGGAAATGATTTTGATTATTCTTTTCCAAGAGATGCCTTATGGGCGCCCTTGGCACGCCATATCACAATGGATGTGATTATTCAGTTTAATGTTTGGCACGAAAGTTCCTAGATGAAATTAATCCCATCAAGTTATTCTATTTTAACTCAACGAGATAAGTTTAATCCCTACAAATAAGTGAAATTTCACCATGTTGTTTTAGAAAGGCGACTATCATTTTCTTCAAATCGATTGACCTCTCTTGAAGCAATCGCATTTTTATCATTTTAAACGGTTTCACATACAAGTCAATATATTAAATTTGAAGTTCTTTGGAGTTTGGAACTCTTTTCGAGCTAGTGCTTTTGCAACCATAATAGACGTCCAAGAGGCGTTGGGTCCTTTTTGACATGTTTTATTACAATGATCAGTTATTTAATTTTATTACCTCATAAAGTAATTATTCTTAGGGTCTATTTGGGCAAAACTTCGAAAAGTCAAAAACTACTTTTGAGATCATGAAATTGCTTTTGAACATATTTGTATAATGGTGATATATAGGATTAGGCTATAAGAAACAAAAGTAAAAAATAAAAGCCTTGTGCCATTATAATGTAAGGAATTTTTGCATATATAGGACACTCTTTTAGTTCTTTTCTCAAAAACTAAACTAAAGTTTTTCAAACGAAATTAGAAATTAATATATTCGTTTTACACCTCTAATTTCTCTACATATACACAAAGGTCATGTAATATTTCAACATTTAATGTGTTGTATTATCTTATATCATCATATTAATAATGTGATTTTTGTTTTAACATATAGTTTTTCCTTTCATTTTCATTCCATAAAGATATAAGTGTGCTGGGTTGGTGAGACCGCGAGAGCCCGATTTAGACCGGCGGACTATATAGAGGCATATTGGGTTGGACTTGACTCTCTAGGCTCCAAGTTCACGATATGTATTTGGCCCAAAACTTAGCCCATGGTTAGTACTACCTCAGCAGCTCATTGTACAAGTTGGTTGTGACATTGTCTACATGGTTACTGGGGGAAAGTGTCTGAACAAGTTTATGGAAATTACATGCACAAATTGCACAAAAATTAGACAATCCTATTGGATTTGCATGTTTGGTGGTCTTCTTGTCTCAGCTACCTGACTTCAATTCTGTTACTGCTGTTTCAATGACAGCTTCAGTCATGTCTTTGAGATATTACTTACTTTTAAGTTACTTATTTCAAAAATACGATGGATACCGTATAAGTTATATGAAATTTTTTGCAGCCATTCGACAATAGCTTGGGCGGGTTGCCTAAGTCGAGCAAAGATCCCAAATGTGAGTTATTCATACAAAAAAACCAGTGGAGTTGACTACATGTTCAGGATCCTTAATGCCTTGGGGCAGGTCACATTTGCCTTTGCTGGTGGTGCGGTGGTTCTTGAAATTCAGGCCACAATTGCATCCACTCCTCAAAAGCCTTCAAAAGTGCAAATGTGGAAAGGCACTCTTTTAGCCTATTTCATCAATGCAATATGCTAGTTTCCAATGGCTTTGATCGGATACTGGGCGTTTGGCCAAGGCTTCACAGATAATGTGCTGGTGGCGCTCGAGAGAGAGACCATCGTGGCTCATTGCAGCTGCTAACTTAATGGTGGTCATTCATGTCATATGTAGCTACCAGGTACAATTTAAATATGATCAACGTAAATGAACTCGATTTTGTTTGTCGACAAGTTTATAAAAGAGATGGAAAATCTTGCAGGTTTATGCAATACCCGTGTTTGATTTGATGGAGAAAACACTGGTTAAAAGATTGAGTCTCCCACATCGATTCATGCTAAGAATCGTTGTTCTGCTTATGTAGGTGAGAGTCTTGTCATAGTTTTATCTTCGTATTTTTCCAAAACGGCTACATATACTAATGGCACAAGTGTTCGAGGCTGATAAATATTCTAAGTGCATGTTTGGTATGCAATAAGACACAAAATCAAACTGTATAGTAATTAAAATTTAGCTTATTTCTATTTTTTATTGTCTTATACTATCAAATCCATCATATCTAACGTACTATGAATTTTGCAGCATTCACCCTATTTATTGTTGTAACCTTCCCTTTCTTAGGAGATCTTGATTTCTTTGGCGGATTTGACTTTGCTGCAACTACTTATTTGGTGAGACCTCCTCCAACGTAGTGAGTTTTTATCTTAAATTTTGTACCATTCCAACTTTTGTCGAATTTCTGCAGCTACCCAGAATGATCTGGCTAAAACTTAAGAAACCAAAGTTCTACAGTGCATCATGGATTATGAACTGGGTAAGGATTTATACAGATTTCGTCACTTGACAAACTTAGTTTTACATTTAATTCTTAGCCCCCGTTTGATGGAGATTAAAATAAGTTTTTTAGTAGATTTTGATAAAAGTTGATTAAATGTGTGTGTGAAAAGTTGTGGGACCGTGAAATATGTAATTAAAATTAATTTTTAAAGATTATAATTTGTATCAAACGGTTAATCTCATTGTTTGGATTTTCAGGCATTGGTATTTTTCGGAGTATTCATTATGCTGACATCGACGGTTGGTGGATTGCAGAATATTATTGTGGATTCTTCAAGTTATGAATTCTACTCATGAATTGATCATTTTGCTTTGTATTAAGAAGTATGAGTAGGATATATTTGAGAAATTGTGTAACTTTTAGGTGAATGCCATGTTAGTAATAATTATAAAGAAGTAAACATTTTGGAATTAAACCATTTTGCTAGAAAAAATGACACTTTTGTTGACATCCTCTCACATTGTGGTGAGATCCAAATAAAATATGAATTAAAAAAGAAAAAAATTGTTCAACATTTTGTACTAATTATCGATCGCACTCGCAATATATGAAAATATTCTCGAGAAATCGGGAATGTAGAACAGGGAATCTTATGAAATCCTTCCGATGTCTTGAATGGTGCAAACGATAATTCACGTACATTGTTGTCTATACCAAGTATCGATACTGTTTCATGCTAATTTATGTGACAGTGAATTCAATTAAAGTCATCCAATAAATTGAGATATGTCGGTAATCTTTCATCTCGTTAAAATACCTAAACAAATCTTAAATGTTAGTCAATCTCTTGTTCGATCCTAATCTTATCCTTTTATAAAGATTATTTTCATAATGAAATTTAAATATATAAACAAATTTTAAATATTTAAATGAGACGAAATGATGCCGTTACTGTTCAGTTCCTCTCCTACTCCGCCACTGACTTGTAATCGTACTTATAGTGGTTGAAATTGTCAATCCAAAACCGAACAAAAATCTTCATTTTCAGTCAAAAATTCGATCAAGTCCATGCCAACTCGAGTTCTTCTCCGATGAGCGACTTCAATTCATCGTCCTATGACTCTGCCTCCATGGGACCCACTCCACTGGTAATGTTAATTACTTTCATGCTTCTGTACGTGTATCTATGTGTTCATATGTATATTTAGCTGTGTTTTTCGATTTTGATTGATTGGAATTTTCTACAGTTAGAGCTTGACTGATCAATACTTAATTCCGCCCCTTTATCCCTTTGCTTTAGTAGGAGTGTGACAATAAAACTAATTCCTGAAAAATTTTGGCGCTTTAATGCGTTGTTAACTGGGTAAAGATACTCTGAAGATTGACCTGTAATATATACTGCGTAGATCCGAGAGAAATGGGTGAAAATATTGACTATCAAACTTTTTTTTTTTGTCATGGAATTTGGGGATGTTCTCTGGAAATTTTTGAATTGGTTATTAGGAATTCAAGTTATGATTTTTTATTATGCTATTGAATGCATCCATAGGCTTCTGTTATTTGGAAAAGATAGAGGGAAATTAATTTTCAGATATTTCTTTTATTGAATTGTTCGTTTTCTACCTAAAAAATGTTGTATTCTCTAAATTTATACTGTTTACAATGATTTTGTCCTAAATTACTTATGACATGTCCTCCGTCTTGTGCACAAATAAATAATTATGCAAACAATAATAACGTTGATAAACTTTTATGAAGAGTCTATATGCAATCGATGCTTTTACTTGCTTTATTGGTTCAATGGGATCACCACATTACAATTTGTTCCCAGAGGGGGGAGGGGGGAGGTGATTTTTAAGAAATACCTTTGAAGAACATTTATATGGGAGTTACAATTTTTATAGAAGAGAAGTTTCAGACTTATGAGGTTCTACCATTCTGCAAAGTTAGGATGCAACATGAAAACTTTGAATATTGAGGTTTAAGTTGATAGTTAGTAAAATTATAAGGTAGAATCTGTGATTGCTCAAATTTATAGCATGCTGCATAAACGAAAAATAGATGAAATGGACATGGAAAACAGAACTAGATGAACAAAAAAATTGTTTTTCATATTGATTATGCTGTGTATTGATTGCAGAACTCTGTGGGGAGTCATAGAAGTATAGATGGTAGTCGCCCATTCTCTCAGGAACACACCAATGGGCTCACGTCAATGGCGGGACGTGTTCTGGATGTTGATATTTCTGGTGCATTTGATTATAATAGGTTTGGTTCTTGGGGTTTTCGGATTCAACAGGTTTAGGAAAAAGGATAGGCTAAATATTTATGTATACACATTTGCTATTCTCGAGGATGTGGATGGCCGAACTGAAGATTTCTGGCCATTATATGCTGTTGCTGGTGGAGTTGGAACACTTCTGGGGTGGACTTGGTTGTTATGTTTTGGTGCACATGCAAGTCAAGTTATGAAGTTCTCGGTGCACCTCTTGGCTACTTATCTTGCTGTTATCAGCGTGCTATGTTTTTGGGGAAAGCAGTTAATCTGGGGGTTTGCATTTGGAATTGCTGCTGCATTTCAGTTCCTATATGTTATATCTGTCATTGACAGGTAAACCGTTGTGACCCTGATGTGTGTGTTTGGGGTTCAGTTTAGAGTTATTGCTGTGCCATGTTCTACAAATTTTGAATTGAGGCCCGGCTTCATGTAGAATAACTATTCAGCGTTATATTAATTTTGAGTACTATATATGCTTAAGAAATGCCTTACATAGTTACATATAGATTTCTTCACATATTGTTGGGCTCTGTAGTTTATACTTGTATTCCTGGTATTCTCTACTCATGATTTAACTAGAAAGATTTGAATTAAAGCTTCATTTTCATTGGCTTTAGATAGAATAAAAGGGGCTACGATCTGTGTGATCAGGGACTCAAAAATTTCCAGTCTTGTTAGATTGTGAAGGATATTGATAATTTTGTCATTATTTTGGGAAAACATTTGTTATTGAGAACTGGAAAGTTCGAGTTTTAAAAGATTTATTGTGGTTATGTACTCATCATTCTAAATGATGTTTTTTCTATTACAGTCACATTTCTCCATGAATAATTCCTATGACTTGTATATTTGAGATCTTTTCTCATTCCATCATGCTACTCTGTCTCTGTTTCTCTCCATTTGCCATTGACACGCAAAAAAAGGTTTATTGCATTGGTTTCAATTTTATCTGACCTTCTATCATTCCATAGACTTCCATTTACCATGCTGGTGCTACAAAGAGCAGTGAAGATGGTGTGGGATCTTCCTGAGGTCATGAGAACAATGTGCATATTTATGCTTGTATTGCATTTATGGTTAGCATTATGGTCCTTTGGGGTTGCTGGTGTTGTTGCTCTAAATATTGGAGAGGCTGGTTGCTGTCTCCTCATGGTGAGCTGGCAAATTATTGATCTTATTTCATTTTCTTTACGCATAGGTGTGGATTCTGTAATACCATTCATCTCTTATGGTGTTGCTTATATGTACAGGTACTGTCTGTGAGTTTGTTTTGGACTGGTGCAGTTATTTGTAATGTTGTCCATGTTATAGTTTCAGGAATGGTGTTTCTAGTTATTATCCATGGTGGTCGAGAAGCGTCAATAATACCTCCAAAATCACTGATGAATTCCTTGCGGTATGCTGTCACAACTTCTTTTGGCAGCATATGCTATGGATCACTCTTTACAGCTGCTATAAGAACACTACGGTGGGAGGTAAGCAATCCAAAGTTAATTGGTTGGATTACTCTAAGAATAATATATTTGTTAGTGAATAATTACTTCAAGTCCGCATTTTTGTTCTCTGTATGACTGACAAATTGGATTGTACTTCTTTTACAGATTAGAGGATTGAGGTCGAAGATTGGCAACAACGAGTGTTTGCTCTGTTGTGTTGATTTTCTGTTTCATCTAGTAGAGTTTTTAGTTCGTTGGTTCAATAAGTTTGCTTATGTCCAGGTATTTTTTCTATATGTACAGTATTCATTTTCCTTCTTCAATCTTCCATAGTATTGCTATTAGGACATTTATGAGATACGAGATATGTACTTTATGACATAGCTTGCTTGGATTGTGATTGATTGGGAAGTATGTCTGATGGAGATCCTTGAGATATTATTTGAAGACTATTTATGTAAGACTCGCTTTATATTAATATATGAGTTATTTTACCATATTTATTGATTTTCCTTAAATTATTGTTAAATATTTTCCATAAGTTTGTTAGGGATTTTTAGTATATAGGGGGTTTTCATTATAATAATTAGACTTTGATTATTGAATCAATAAATATATCTCCCCCCTAAGTTGCTCCTCTTTCTCTTCTATTCTTCTCATCTTCCTCTTTTCCCCTTCTTTTGTAACCCTGGTTCTTGTTTACAAGTGTCATCATCAATTTCTCCTATAGAAGTAAAGATTTTAATGCATTTTTATGAATAATATTGAGTGAAATATGATGTGAAATGAGTTCTAGGTCGTATATTGTTGAAGAGCCTTGATCGGATTTAAATAACAGGATTTTGACTTCCCCATCTCTTTGGAAAGTTGTTCGTGGTTGTTATTTCTCTCATTTTTGAAAGCCTTGATTTATTTTTGCGTAGATCTTTCTGATGGGAAAGCAAAGAAAGAGAGATTGAAAATTCACAAACTGATTATGCTGACTAAAGCTGGTGCTCTAAATTTTGTTTACTGATTTTTAAATGGTCCAAATGCTTGATTCGAACCTGTTGGTGTTTGGAACTTACATCAGTTAAAGCTATTTTCCTTGAGATAAGTAAAGATAAAAAGCTTGATGAGCCACCAAGAATTTTCCCAAGGGAAAATATACCCAAAAAGTTTTGTTTAGTGTAAACGCGAGGTGCTTATGGAAGATAAAAGATGCAAATATATTAGTTTACATTGGTAATAAGTTGTTCATGGTGGTGGTATTGAGATATTTTGTGTGCAAGAAATTGGAGTTACTTCCAATATGTTAACTGCTGGAAATACAGATTTATCTTATGTATTATTACTTAGATGATTACCATAACTGTCAATATATGTGACATGGTATTTCTTTATCTATCCAGATTGCAGTTTATGGAAAAAGCTTTAATAACTCAGCAAAAGATGCCTGGGAGTTGTTCCAATCAACAGGTGTTGAAGCACTTGTAGCATATGACTGTACAGGTGCTGTTCTATTGATGTGCACCCTCTTGGGTGGGCTGAGTGCCGGAACTTGTGCAGGTGTTTGGTCTTGTTTCAAATATTCTGACAGAGTAGTAATGATGGGATCTACTGCAATGTTAATGGGGATGATCTTGGTAAGCGAATGATATTGTTATAAAATGAGGTTATACATTACTATCGTAAATTGATTATCTTCAGATTATCCTCCTATCTTCTCTTTTCCTCTCCTTTCCTCTCTTCCCATAATTCTCTTCCCTGTTCTGCATCCCCTCACCTCCTCCACCTCCTGTTCCTGTTGAAGTACGTAGTATCTCTTAACTGATCAAGTGCTAATTTATGCTGTACAATTGCCAAAAGAGTTGAGGAATTTCCAAGTTGCTCATTTGAGTCTTGCCTTTGATGAACAATGCTGAATTTAGCGCGTCATGCCACTGAAATCGCTTTTTGGGAAATTTCCAAACGAGCTGGTCATGTCCATTAACCACTGATTAATGCTGTTCTCCAGTACTGTCAAATATTTTGGGAAGCTGCCTATAAAGCTTTGTCCCAAACCCCTTTTGTATTAACCGATTGTTGCTGCCTGCAGGTTGGGTTGGTTACTGTAGTTGTGGAAAGTGCAGTAACGTCTATTTATCTCTGTTACGCACAAGACCCCTTAATAATACATAGGTGGGATGCAGTATTCTTCAACCAGATATCCGAGAAACTAAACCAGCGACTTCAACATAGAAGTGCGCGCACGAGAGAAGTATTACGTAATAGAATAGATGATCAAATACAAGAAACAGTTGGTGTTTGAATAGGACTTTGTACAGGATGCATCAGTAACTGTAAAATAAAATGAATTCCTATGGAAGTGAAAAATCCTGATTTTCTTCTCTTAGATATTTTTTGAAGGATTAAACTATTTGTACGCACAAATTGTACACCTTGATTGACACTCTCCTATGTGTCAGAAATCTGACAATTGATTCGAAAAGAAGTGTCGAAATCAATGTACAAAAATCTGTCAACTCACGTATAAATCATTGTGTCAACCTTTATGTACATATAACATGATCATTTTCTGAAACATGTTTATGAAAGTGGTTTTCTTTGCTAAGATAATTGCAACATGTTTTGAAATGAGTTTATGTTCTTGGCACGAGAATAATCGTGTTTAAAACATGCAAATAATGAAGCATTCTCAAAAAAATATTCTTAGAGTATCTCCAATGGTGGTGGAAGATTGACATCTCTAAAACCAATTTAACATTCACATTTATATCCCGCCGGATTGAAACCCAAATTTAACTAATGGAAAAATCTGAAGAAAAATGAGTGCATGTGGATTGGAAATTTTTTGCCTTTTATGGATCTGGTGCAAATTTAAATCTTTTTTACATTTTCTGTCGAAAAATGCACTTTGCATTTCCTTCGTATCTCTTAATTGGAGAGTTTTTTGATCACTTTGGAGATTTAAATCACAATTTAAATATAATTTACAGTACCATTGGAGATGCTATTAGTTTATATTATTGTACAATAAGGGTGGTTTGATTTGTAGTGAGATCCTATTAGTTGCCATATATGTAAACAATTCTCAAACGTTAGCCAATCTCTTATCTCAACATTATCTTCCCTCTCGTTACAGATTGTTCTCATAGCGAAATTAAAATAAATATCTCAAATATTAGCCAATCTCTTATCTGAAGGCAAACTTTCCTTTCGATAAAGACCGTTATCATAATGAAATTAAATTATATATGCAAATCTCAAATGTTAACCAATCTCTCATCTGAATGTAATCTTTCCTATCTTTCCTTACGATAAAGATTGTTGTCGTAAGAAAATTAAAATATATAGATACATCTCAAATGTTGGCCAATTTCATATCCTAGTGTAATCATTCTTTCAATAAGACAGTTGTCGTAATGTAATTAAAATATGTAAAATAATCTCAAATGTTAGTTAACCTCTTATCCGAGTGTAATCTTTCCTTTCGATAAAGACCATTGTCGTGATGAAATTAAAATATATAAATAAATCTCAAATATTAGCCAATCTCTTATTCGAGGGTAATCTTTCCTTTCGATAAAGACCATTGTCATGATGAAATTAAAATATATAAATAAATTTCAAATATTAGCCAATCTCTCATCCGAGTGTAATCTTTCCTTTCAATAAGATTGTTGCCGTAATGAAATTAAAATATATAAATAACTTATCCGAACATAATCTTCCCTCTCATTTCTGTATTAGAATGACACTTTTTATCATCCCAACTTGACAATTTTAGTGTTAGATTGAAATCTTCCAGATCATAACAACACCCTTGTAGTGCTATTTGCGTCAAATCTCCTGGTTTATTTTTTGCTTTACCACAACTGATTTTAGGTACATATCAAAAATGTCCTATCGACAATTCACCTACACCTAGATGATGAAAATAATTTCTTGACTGTGTTTATTTTAAAATTATTTATTTTGTCAAATATAGTTTTTCGAATTACATTTTTACTTCAAAGCTTACATTTTCAAAAAATAAATATTAATTTACTTTATAAAAAAGTAACTTTTATGCACTACCAAATATGCTACAACGAGTCCAGTTTCGTGAAAGAACTCTACCTCCTCATCTTCTAATTTGTCAAACGAGCGGGTTCTCTACTTGAATGAAAGATTACTAAACAATATGGATGGATTTATTTGTTAATTAAGACGGTCAATTATATTAATATGCTAACAAAACAAACAAATTTGTTAAAAAAAATATTTCAATTGTTTTATCATAGTGGGTTAAAAAAGCTATTTGTTAGAAAACGATTTGTGAATTTTGTCAAACTTTCTTTCTTAATCCGCAAGAAAGGACCAGTAAATAATTTTATTATCAATATTATAGACCAAGTCATATATTTTTAAAAGATTAGAGAAGAATTAACAAGGTGATGAGGATTGAGATATCAAGATTTAAATATTAGAGTTTGAAATCTTTTATATTTTATTTTATAGAAAACCAATATTTATGTTCGATAAATATGAAATTTGCATAGAGATAAAAACCCATGTCACTTAATGAGAGACTTGTAAATAGGAGAAAAGCACTCTGAATTTGGAAATCTGCATTAATGAAAATGTAAAATTTTACTTGAAATATGGTAAATTTTTTATATTTTATTCCAAGAAACGAAAACATTATGTTTAATTTGATTTGACATAATAATAGTTGAATTTGATTAAAAAAACCCAGATAAAATGTGTTGTTAAAATTAATTATTGACTTTGACTTAAATTAAAATCAATACCAAACAGAGGCTAAGTATATTGTGTTTCTTCATGATCCTAACAACGAGAGCCCAAAACAGCGACAGAGAGATGGATTTGTGAGGATTATGTCTACCATTAAATAAGTGTCCAAATCGATGATACCAACAGTTTTTTCATCGACAATCAACGATCATATCACAATCGATGATTACTAACAACATTATAGATGACATTACTAACTACATTAATTTCCATGAGTAACTGCTAATGGAGATATGTTCGAAACTACAGACAATATTAGTTTAAATTATTTAATCACGTCACATACGAGAGTACGTACTATCGACGATCATCGAGAGAATTTTTGTCGTTGATCATTTGCTCCATTTATAGTCAACTAAGACCAAAAACCATTGGACATTTATTGATCTTGTTTGCGGCGGATAATCTTAAAACCGCCAACTATTAAAACAATAAACATTAACTACAATTCATCAAGAAGCATTTTATATAGCCGGCGTTTCTCGTCGTGTTCACTAAAAAATTGATTGTTGGAACAATGAAATACACAAAAGTGGAAGTCTTTTGTTGTTAATGTCAAATTTTAAGGTAGATGGAAATGAGAAAGTTAAATGACATTAGCCATACCACTACCAAAATTAAGCTTGTAATAAACACGCGCCCAAAGCTATTAAGTTGATCCTCGTTATTTTCAAAATGCATCCTTCTCTTTTATTTTCATTCAAAACTTTTCCTTATTTTTTAACAACACATTCTGTATCAAAATATTATTTCAAAATATATTTTAGAGAAAAAATGAAATTCAAACAAACTCTTAAGTATTAAACAGAGTTTCAACATTTTTTTTAAATTTATATTTTATGAGTAATGCTATTTGTACATACATAATGGTGTACAAATACATGACACGAAAGAGGAAATATTATAATAACTTGGATTCTTTTCTTTTT
The DNA here is from genome assembly GCA_903798385.1 of Fraxinus cuspidata. NCBI lineage: Eukaryota > Viridiplantae > Streptophyta > Magnoliopsida > Lamiales > Oleaceae > Fraxinus > Fraxinus cuspidata. The sequence goes on from CAIGRP010052131.1 coordinate 13,817, forward strand.
TTCTTTTCATTTTTTTTTCTCTTTTAAGTTAAGTATTTTTACATGTTTCTTTACCCCTTCCTTTACAGAATGTTGATTTGATGAGTACTTGGACGCTATTTCGAGCACTTTCATACAAATAGAGCCACTCCCCCGCCTTAGACGGGGCAGGTACAGGGCGCGGGCCTGCCCTGTTTTTCTTCTTCTTCTTCTTTTTTTTTTTAAATTTCCAATTAAAATACAAATTCATAATTTTAAAATCCAAAACAAATAATAATCATATTAACTACATCAATATCCAAAACAAGCACTCGTAACAAACAATGTCAAAAAATAAACATTAATTTTTTTTTATTCTTCGGGGCGGGCCAGTAAAGGGAGGGTTTGGGGCGGGGCAGAGATGCTTGGCCCCGCCGGCCAACCCATCGGGACGGGACGGGACGGGATGAGTTTTTTTGCCATCACTACTTACAAAATCAGGAAAGTAAATGCTCGTCACGCCAGCATCTCTAAAGCTTTCTACAAATGAAATCCGTAAAAGCAGTTTTATCTTTTTTTTTTTTTTCATTTCATGTTATCTGTACATCAATATGTACCCAATTTACTCATATTTGATAGGGCGAAAACTGAAAAAGTGGCGCGTGATGTTGGCTAGTGACAACATTATTAAACGTTGGCAAATACCTGATACTTAATGATAAATTTCAAGCGATGATAGCCGTTACATTTCGGTTCCTTCCACATATTTTCCAAATGATAAGACTCGTCATTGCACTAGTATAAATTTAATTTCTTTTTCCAAATCCATGCCATTCTGAGTTCTTCTCCGATGAGCAACTCCCATTCTTCATCTTCATCTTCGTCGTCCTATGACTCCATCTCCATGGGACCCACACCACTGGTAATGTATACTCGATCATGTTTGTCTTTCTGCGTATTGGAAATTTTTTTTTTTGCAGTAAGCACGTGACTGATTAATACTTATTCCGTCATTTTATCCATATGTTTGAGGAGAAGTCTGGGAATAAACCAATTTGTGAAGAAAAAATGGCGCTTTAATGTGTGGTTAACAGGGTATAGACACTGTGAAATTGATCTGTGATATATACTGAGAAGATTGCAGAGAAAAGGGGAAAAATTGACTTTCAAACTTTTATTTGTTGTCATGAAATTTGGCGTCATGGTCAGTATGGAAGATGCTCTCTGGAAAATCTTTAAATTCAACTAAGGAATTCGGGCTATTGCATGAATCTGTAAGCTTCAGTTGTTTGGAAAAAATGGAGGGAAAATGATTTTCAGATATTTCATTCACTTCAATTGCTTGTATTCTCTATTTTTAAACGTGTATGGAATGCGCCCCCCTTTTTTTTTTAATTTTTTCTCCTAGATTACTTTGCTATTCATCCGTTTGTGTACATAAGTAAACATATATAATGACATAGTTATACTTTAATGAAGAATTCAGATGGAATCGATGTTTTGACTTGCTTTATTGGTTCAATTGATCCCCGTATTACAATTTTGTGCCCAAACTCAAAGGGGGGAAGAGTGGGGCGACTTTGAGAAATATTTTTGAAGTTCATATCTGAGAGAAACAATTTATAGAAGAAAAGCTTCAGATTATGAGGTTCTACCATTCTGCTAAGCTAATGTGCAACTTGAAAAGTTCAATTATTGAGGCGCAAATTAAAATTTTGTAAAATTATAAGGTTGAAACTGTGATTGCTTGAATTTATAGCATTCAGAAACGACTAACAGATGAAATGTGCTTGGAAACCTGAATTAAATGAACAGAAATTTTGCTTTTCATACTGATTATGATGTTTTTTGATTGCAGAACGTTTTGGAGAGTCATATTAGTACAGATGGTAGTCGCCCTTTCTCTCAGGAATTCACGCCAATGGGCTCACGGCACTGGCGGGACATGTTCTGGATGTTGATATTTCTGGCACATTTAATTGTGATAGGTTTGGCTCTTGGGGTTTCTGGACTCGATAGGTTTAGGAAAAAAGATAGGCTGAATGCTTATAGTTGCATGTTTCCTCTTGTCGAGAATATGGATGATCTAACTGAAGATTTCTGGCCTTTGTATGCTGTCGCCGGAGGAGTTGGGACACTTCTGGGGTGGGCTTGGTTATTATGCTTTAGTACACATGCAAATCAAGTTATGAAGTTCACGCTGCACCTCTTGTCTACTTATCTTGCTGTTGTAAGCGTGCTATGTTTTTGGGAAAAGCAGTTATTCTGGGGTTTTGCATTTGGCATTGCTTCTGCATTTCAGTTCTTGTATGTCATATCAGTCATTGACAGGTAAAACATTTTAACCTTTCTGTGGGTGTTTTAAGTTGAGCTTAGATTTATTGTTGTGGCATGCTTTAGAATGTTAGACTTGAGGGCCTCGTGTAGAACAACTATTCTGTGTAGTTCTATGAAGTTGGAGTACTTTCTATGCTAGATTAAATGCCTTACATATGTCTTTCTGCATAGATTGTTTGGCTTCATAGTATACTTGTATTCCTGGTTTTCTCTACTTCATGATTTAACTAGGAAGATTTGAATTAGAATTTCATTTTGGTTGGCTTTAGAATAGAAGGAACTATGACCAGTTGATCAGAGACGTAAAAATTTCCAGTCTTTTTAGATTGTAGAGGAAACTGATAATCTTAGGAAATCAGTTATCTTATCATGGAATGGATTGAGGAAATTGTAAGGTAATTGTCGATGTTACATTTAAAAAAATTGTCTCCCATATACACAGACACAAACAAATGTTTTGTGCACTGGTTTCAATTTTATCTGACCTTTTGTCATTCCGTAGACTTCCATTTACCCTTCTGGTGCTACAAAGAGCAGTGAAGATGGTGTGGGATCTTCCAGAGGTCTTGAGAACAGCAAGCATATCAATGCTTATCATGCTCTTTTGGTTAGCATTGTGGTCCTTTGGTGTTGCTGGTGTTTTGGCGTCAGGTATTGGATATGGTGGGCGCTGGTGGCTTCTTGTGGTGAGCTGGCAAGTTATTAATCTTATTTCATTTTCTTTAGGCAGAAACGCAATGTGGATTCTGTAACATTATTCATCTGGCAATATAAGAAAATTGTGTATTTGTATGTGCAGGTATTGTCGTTGAGTTTGTTTTGGACTGGTGCGGTTCTCTGTAATGTTGTCCACGTTATAGTTTCAGGAATGTTGTTTCTAGTTCTTATCCATGGTGGTCGAGAAGCATCATCAATGCCTCCCAAACCACTGATGCATTCACTTCGGTATGCTGTCACAACTTCTTTTGGCAGCATATGCTATGGATCACTCTTTACAGCTGCAATACGAACATTACGGTGGGAGGTAAGCAATCCAATGTTAATTGGTTGGATTGCTCTACTAATAGTATATTTGTCAGTACATAATGACTTAATGTCCACGTGTGTTCTGTATATGACCGAGAAATCTTATGGTTAATAACTGGCTCGTACTTACTTTACAGATTAGGGGATTGAGGTCAATGATTGGCAACAACGAGTGTTTGCTCTGTTGTGTTGATTTTCTGTTTCATCTAGTCGAGTTTTTAGTTCGTTGGTTCAATAAGTTTGCTTATGTCCAGGTATTTTTTCTATATGTAGTGTTCATTTTCCTTCTTCATTCTTCCATAGAATAAGGATATTTATGAGATACGAGATATGCCCTTTACTTTTAATGTTTATTCGAGGTGCTCGCTATATGGAAGACCAAATTTGCAAATATAAATTTGTCTTTTGGTGCTTCTTAAAATTGGTAATAAGTTTTTTTTTTTTGTTGCTGTTCCTGGTGGTGGAATTTCTTAATATTTTGTGAGCTACTGATTAATCTTGTCTTTTTACTATGATTATTACTGTAACTGTCAATATATGTGACACAGTATTGCTTTATCTATCCAGATTGCAGTTAACGGAAAAAGCTATAATAACTCGGCAAAAGATGCCTGGGAGTTGTTCCAATCAACAGGAGTGGAATCACTTGTAGCGCATGACTGTTCAGGGGCGGTTTTATTGATGAGCACCCTCTTGGGTGGGCTGATTGCCGGAACTTGTGCAGGTGTTTGGTCTTGGATTAAATGTCGTAACAGACTTGTAATGGTGGGATCTACTGCCATGTTGATGGGTATGATCTTGGTAAGCATATGATACTGAAGCCCTCACAGCCCCGCCCTACCCCCAATTCTTCCCTTTCGAAGTACGCTACATGATTACCGAAATAGATTGGGGCTGTCACCATTTTTCGTTTAGTGCACTGTGCCACTACCTGAATAGATTCTCGAGAAATATCCAAAATGGGAGCCTGAGGGCAGTATGTAGATGCCTTCAAACTGTGTCTGAATTTTTCTTTGAAACGTCGATGTTACCTCATTTCCATTCCCTATCTTCCAGCACACTAAAAGAAGCTGGTAGTGACCAAAAAACTACAAGTTAATCCCATTCTCCAGGATGAAGTGCTTTTGAAGCTAACTATAAACTCCGTTAGGAAAAAGTGTGACACGTTAGGCTATGTTTATTCATTACATTATTTATCTCTTGTGTTCCAAAAGGATGACTGATTACTGCTGCCTTCGAATGAGTTTTCTGTTTGCAGGTTGGGCTAGCAACTGTAGTTGTGGAAAGTGCAGTGACGTCTATTTATCTCTGTTACGCGCAAGATCCCTTATTAATATGTAGATGGGATGCATCATTCTTCGACCAGATGTCGGAGAAACTACACCAGCGCCTTCAACATAGAAGTGCACGGACGAGAGAAGTATTAAGTCATAGAGTAGCTGATCAAATACAAGAAACAGTTGGTATTTGAATATCACTCTGTACAAGATGCATCAGTTATCTGTTAAATGTAATTAATTCCTATAAAATATAAATACAAAGATATTTGATATTTGGCAACCATGTCCCGAAATGAGTTTTTCTTGGAACAAAGACAGCATGCATGTGTTTAATGAATGCAAATAATTAAGTATTTATGCAACTCAAATACTGACTTCGGGCCTATTTGGGGTATCTTCTGTTTCCGTTTCTGCTTTTTTTTTTTATTTTTTTCGGTAAAAGAGCTTCATTATAAAGTTGATTTAAAAATCCTTTTAATTAGACAAAATACTCTCAAAAAATATCCAAGTAAGTCTAAAAGCACTTTTTGACTTTTCAAAATTCATATCAAACCAACTTAAATTTGCCTAATTCTAGTGTTTGTTTATAAGTTCGATAGTCAATACAAATAGTGTCACCTTCGCTATCCTGCTTTAGAAGGTACGGGATGGACAAGATTGAATGAGAAAAAAATAGTTAAATTTTTTGTTTAAAATCTTCATTTTAAGCAGGATTTTATCTCATGAATGCAAATGCATGTCTTTTTCTCAGTTCAGTAAAACAAAACATGGAATTGAAATCGCACATCTTTTCCTCAAGTAAGAAAAAAAAAAAAAACATGGAATAAGGATGATAAAGTGGAAATTGAATGTGACAAGCAAGTTGTTTGTAGAAATTGTTGGAATTAATTTAATATA
>CAIGRP010052135.1:0-25066 GCA_903798385.1 Fraxinus cuspidata
TTTTCGATATTGCATTGAAGAGCAAGTTGCTACAATTGTTATATGTTGGAGATCAATATCTACAAATTTTCCTTCTTCTCATTTTTGCTCGATCTTATAGCTTAATAATTTATTTTTTCAAATTTAGATTTATATCGCATTTTTTTACCAAAAAAAATGTTTACTTAAAAGTTAAATAGAGACCTCCATAAACTAAATGCCTAAAACAACTTATATAACAATATTAAAATGTGAGAACTGAAATGGTACGTTTCAAAAGTTAATTACTGTTCAGGATAACTTAAAAAGTTACTAAAAATTTGAGGTCAAAGTAAAAAATTTAATTTTATTACAAATTTTATGGGATCCACAACTTTTATTACTTTTTCAAGCATACGTTCATAACTTTTAATCAAAATTAGCTAACACTTTTATCGAAAGTTTTGCTAAAAAACATTTAAATCAACTTACTACAAAACATGTTCGAACTAAAGGTTTTATAAGATGAACAACATTTTACTACCAAAAATAATAGAGTAATACTATTTGTAATGAAAACTACCGGTAGTTTTCCTACATGAGATATATGTGGCGGTTTGTGATTTGATGCACAAGTCAATAAAAAACTACCACATTAATACATCAAATCACAAACCCTCATATATATGCCACATAGAAAGATTATCGATAGTATTCACTACAAATAACATTATTCAAAATTAATCAGTTGGGGGCTGAATTTTAAATTTTTCCTTTTATTAATGGATAAGTAAGCCATTATTTGAGTTCCATTTTTCCATCAAAATATATTATTGAACAGTGATTTAAACTATTACAACCACACATTTTTCAATAAAATAATATTATATGCAAATTCATTTTTTTAGTTTTTTAATTATGCATTCTTCATCATAATACTATTGCAAAATATATTTTTCGTAAAAATAAAAAAAAAGGGACTCAAACAAGTCCTAAATGTATCTCACAAGTCACGAGTCTATAGTTGGGTGCTCTCGAAAGCTAAGGGACAAGACTTGCAATTGGAAGCAACAATATTGATGCGAAAATTTGAAATCATAGAATCAAAGCAAATCATTGACAAAAAAAGTTTCGAGGGTCCACTTTGAAACTGGTGACAGAAATATGGCAGTTTCACATCTTTTGTGTGCGCTTTATCTCTCTAATATCCCCTGCTTTCTCTCTCATCTCATAAATGCGAAATTAAACTAATTATTTGCAGTAGTAATTGTTGTAGTAATGTATATTTATTAAAGATTGCATTTTGGGTTCTTTTGGCTGCGTGAATTATCTGGCAAAACAAAGCAAAAGTCTTCTCCTTTACACCTATCAACCTATTTTTATTGCTTTTGTAAACGCTCTTATGGAGACGGGGAAGAATCTAGGGTTTTACAGCAATTCAAAAGCCCAAATGAGGTCGTCTTTTCCATTCTTTTTCTTATTTAATCTTAGTTGATAAAGCTGTTGTTTGCCATTGGATTTTATCCGGGGTCTTCTTGTTTTCGATTGATTTCCTTGTCCAGTTCAACCTCATGATCTTTCCTTTGCTTGAATATCTTTTGATTTCTATAGTAGAAGCTTTTTGGTGAACAATGTTTTTTTTCCCTGAAATGGGGTTTTTAAATATATGGGCTTTGAGCTTTTTCTATTTATGGATAATTGAAGATCTATTGAATCAGTAGTTATGAAGGTTTTTCTTTTTCACCCCTCAAGTTGTACTTAAATTTGGAAATTTTGGGAATTCAGTTTTTTCCTCTTTTTTTGAAATTTTCCTAGTTTTACTGTTGTTAAGGGTGTGTGATGGAAAAGATAGGAGAAGCAAATAGTGCAGCTGTTGAGAGTTGTCATAGAGTGCTGAATATTGTATCATCTCCCCAAGATGAGCATCAGTTAAGGAGTTTAGTTGAACAAACAGAGGAGACAATACTCAAGTTCAAGAAAGTTGTTTCTCTTCTTAATACTAGTTGTGGTCATGCTAGAGTGAGAGTATCGAAGAAAATTCCGTCCCCTTTCCCTCAAAACCTCTTTCTTGAAAACCCAATCTATCGAATAGATGATCAGCCTAAACCCTTTCAGCTCCTTCAAATCAATTCTGTTGAAAACCACCCACTTCAAGAAAGGGGATCCAATGTCAAGAGCGATCTCACATTGAGAAACTATTCTTTGGAATTGAGCTCACATGGCAAGGATATATCTAACCAATCCCAGCAAGCATCATTTCGAAACTATCATTTTCTCGAACAGCAGCTGCAGCATCAACGGCAAATATACCAGCATCGGTTGAAACAGCAGGCTGAACTGATGTATTGTCGTAGTAATAGTGGCATTAGTCTGAATTTCGATAGCTCTATGTGCACTCCTACTATGTCGTCCACTAAGTCTCTTATCTCTTCGTTGAGCATCGATGGGAGTGTTGCCAATTTGGAGGGAAATGCCTTCCATTTAGTTGGAGCAGCTCGATCTGCCGATCAGAACTCATACCAGCTTAAGAGAAGGTGTTCTGGAAGGGGAGAGGATGGAAATGGGAAATGTGGAAGTAGTGGTCGGTGTCACTGCTCAAAGAAGAGGTGGTTACTTTTAGCCTCTCTTATTTTATTCTAATTATCACCATTCATGATATTTATACCGTGCAACTGCTTTTCTTTACCTTTTCTCCCTAATTTTACAGGAAGCATCGTGTTAGAAGATCAATCAAAGTACCTGCCATAAGCAACAAGTTAGCTGATATACCCCCTGATGAGTATTCATGGAGGAAGTACGGGCAGAAGCCAATCAAAGGTTCTCCTCATCCAAGGTATTGTTCAGCACCCTGCAGCTTCGTTGTAATTCGCAAAGAATTGCTCACTGGATATTCATTTCTGGCTATTAGCTTAAATGAATCAATCTTGCATTTTGACTAGTAGCCTCTATCATTGTTTTGATATATGATATTTGCTTCCATTTTATTGCACGAGACTAGGTATTTTCTTATGCTATGTGAAGAAATTAAATCTTCCTTAAATTTGAGTAGACTCACTACCGAGCTGCAGGATTTGCTGTCTTATGGACTAGTGTCGCTCTCATCGGTATTTTTTTCGTTGAAGAGGGGGTGGTTGGGTTTTATCGTTGAAGAGGGGTGGTTGGGTTTCCACGATGAAAATTTGGCTTGTTTCCATGAAGAATTGTATCAAATATCCCATTAAATAATAACTAGGATTCATTGCTTCTAACCAAAAGTTGGAAGTAAATTGTATTAGATGGTCCATGGGTTGTCTTTTGTCAGAATATCCAACCGATGCAGTCCAAAGAAAGTTGAATGCTAGTAATTTCACCACATCATTCATACTTGTTTGTCTTAATTATGCACAGTATAAAGAATGTCTATTTAAATGTTTATTTCAATGCACGAGGAAGTATGGGAGATACCTGTCGATAGCATGGCTTAGTAGTTTCACAGTTTTGCTGAGTCTCGTTCTGTGCTTTTGCAGGGGATACTACAAATGTAGTAGCATGAGAGGCTGTCCCGCGAGGAAACATGTCGAGAAATGCTTGGATGATCCTTCAATGCTGATTGTCACTTACGAAGGTGAACATAACCACCCAAAGTTTCCGTCACAATCTGCCAACACTTGAAATTTTGGGGAAAGATTTGTGGAGACTGCATCAAGCCTTTGAAATTATTTCTTACTTGTCCTTTCGACTGGCTAGAACTGCTTCTCTACTTGTTTACTTTGTTTAAGCTTGTCGTACATATGGGGTTGGATTCTGGTTCTGAATGCTTTGTTTTTTTTTTACTCCTAAATGTTGCCAAGTAAAAAAACAAAATCCAGAATAGAAGAGTTATTTGGATGTTGAGATTGACTCATTGTAAAAAAAAAGCCCTCAGTCTTAATTGACTTTTTTTTTTTTTCAAGAATGTAGAGATTCCTGCTGGTTCCCTTGTGTTTCAACTGTTTACGTTTTGATCCGTTAGATTTACTGATGCGGTTTTGGGGATTTAAACTGATATCATATTGATTAGGCTTTTTGCAAAGATGATCAAATTTAGCTAAATAAGAAAAAAATAAATGGGAAAAAATGAGGCACAGTCAAAGGTTTGTGCATGAAATGTTGTGATTGCTGTGAGTTAATGAGAATCATAGAATCTGTTTGCTGTTTGTGGAAAATCCGAAATTCGACCAATATGTTGGGATGGAATTCGAAATCTGATCTTTATGAGTATTATAGAATTTGTTCATTATTTGTGGGTTCATGTTCTGATTCCACTTTTCTGGCAAATATGCTACCTACTTGAATGGAAATGGGACGACATCCGCCAAGGAGATGTTGATAGGTCAAACAATGTTGTCATGACTAGGTTCTTCAACTCTGTCTTGAAAATGGTTAGTTTTTCTCTTTTTTCTTGCATCCGCCTTTGTTTTTTTAGCTGGGCTCAATTCGAGAACAAGGGAGACTTGCGATAGTAGATTGACGGTAAAGTGTGAATTTTTGGCAAATTTTATAACAAGAATTCTAATGCACACTTCGTCTGTTGTTGTTTATTGAAATAGAAAGAGATAGGGGGGAGGAGAATGGACAATAATATCATGAGTTTCAACTCTTTTTTTCGTGTGATATTCGAGATTGCATCGCTCTTAGCCTCTGTTTGACAACAATTAAAGTAACACTTTTTTTTAAAATCATTTTCAAACATGGTTTGTACGTAAACTCAAAACTTTTTCTTACTTTTAAATCATTATGCTCCAAAAAATTGTTGTTCCAAAATACTAAAATGGTTGTCAAACATGGTCCTACAAACAAATGAGCAAAGGGCTCTAATGAAAGGGCCAAACTTCCAAACTTTTTCAAGACACTATGGGGAGAGGAGAATTGTCACAAGATAACAAACTAGTTAGAGTTTGACAATAATATCGATAATGTCAACTTTGCTTTGCTTTTCTTTTTGTCTGAGTAACACTCCATATTGCATCACTCTTACAAGCAAATGATGCTAACTCGTAAAACACCAAAGATGAAAGTGCCAATCTCTTTTAAGACGTGATTAGGAAAAAGAGGGACAAGGAATTCATGACAAGATTCTCAAGAGTGGAAGTGATTTTTCTTTTCAGAGCATCGGATTAAAAGTGAAGAAAAATTACAACAATACGTGGAAATAATTTTTCAACAAATGTATAATTGAAATGAGCATGGAGAAAAGTGACTTTCAATTAATCACTACCACACAAGCACTAAAAATATATAACAAACGAATCTAATCCCTTATAATTTATTTTTGTCAATTTTTTCCCTATAAAATATTTGGATTCCTATTGGAATGCCTTTATATGGTAAAATACATGAATTTTCTTTTGGAAGGCAAAAACTTTTCCTTTTTATTCTTTTGTCCCCCATCATAAGCACAAAGTTTCACATCAAGCTAATTGGACAAATTCCATACATAAAATATGCTCACACACAAATATCCAAATAATGCTTTGAGAGACTATTATTGCTTTGGATTCGAGAAAATTCACAGTTATTTGACCATATTCTTTGCTCGGAATAAATATTTAAGCTTAAAAAACAAAGATTGATGCAAATGTGATTGTAGGTGTTTATAATTATGGTTTATGCGTTAGTACGAGTCTCAATCATAATCTTTATGATATATATATATAAGAAAAAATGAAAGCGGTATTTCCAATGTTGTATATGGTCTTCAATCTCTATTCGACACTTAAAATTCACTACATTTTTAATTTGGTAGCACTTGAGTTCTTAGTAGGTGAGCTGAGATCCTGAACTTGCTGTCCATTGATTGTCCCAAGTACATTCTATATGCCTAGATACATTACTTCTCTTGCAAGTAGGAAGGCGACAAGGTGTAATGTCTCGAGTCAAAAATATGTTGACATCTTTTTGTTAAAAACATGTCCAAAAGTTAAGAATGTATAGAAGTTACTAAAACGACAACAAATATAGACTTCTTGATAGATGAGTTTCTATCTGCTTGAGCATCAAAGAGGTCAGCCTCTTATAGAGAAGAAAAGATAATTACTCTTATTATTAATTAAAATAAAAATTAAATGAATATTTGAAAAAAGAAATTAAACTAATTTTTTTGTTATAAATATTCTTCTTATAACCTTTTTTTTAATAGAAAAGAAAGAAAATATTGGTTGTAATCCACTAGTCTTCTTAACATATCAAGAGGACAATGCTTCAATTCGATACTCTTCTTTATTCGTCACTTCAAACAAAAGTGGCCAATATATAGAACCAAAACTAATGATTAGTGAGGTTCGTGCAGCAGATACTTCTCCAAGTTAGGTTTTGGTGCAATTCAAGTTTATGATAGCTGTAATAGCAAAGCAAAGCGGTAGCAGAATAATTCAAAAGATGAAGAATTACCGTTAATTTTTTCATGCTCGTTATCTTTCCAAACCTAGATGCTTCTGGAGAAGACAATCAATGATTTTATGACATTCGAGTAGAAGAATTATGAATTGGCAAAAGATACAAATGTCACTCCTATATTTTTGGAGGCATACATGTGATAAGATGGGCCTCATTTTACTTTAGCTTAGCTTGAATATTCATTTTTTACTAGATATTGCTGATGTCAACGTTATTGGATCGGATCAAATCATGTCAATTAAAAGGGGCAAGTTACACAAATAGGGATAAAACATGAAGTGAGTTGAAAAAAGAGGTTTGTATTAAAATTTTCAAAATTACAACTTCAACTTACGCGGAAAATCTGGTAATTACAATTTATGTAAAAAAAAAAAAATGTATATGTAATGTTTTTGAAAAACTACAATGAATGTAATTTTTTGACATATATATAACTTTTGAAAACTTACAACACATGTAATTTTTTTACGGTGATTGTAACTTATACTCTGTTTATTTCGTTATAATTTTTGTAACTTCATTAAATTCTTAACTTACAAACTTTGTGATAATCATATTACATCTCGTGTTTTCTGTATGTCATTCATATTACAAATTGTGTAACAATCATATTATATCTCTTCAATATTTAATTGGTTGATAATAAAAAAATTACATTTTTGTTAAGTTCATGTAGCTTAAGTGATCAAACAGCCATGAACATTTGAAAAGCAGCCGAAGTATATTGAACTGCATTCTTTACAATACCCCCAAAACAATGAAAGTGTGTTGGACTTGTGGGTTGATAAATCGAAGAACGCAGCAATTGTATTAAAAAAAAATCCATATAGCTCCAGAAAATTGAAAAGTTCACTAGACAACTTAATACTCAAATATGATAACCAAATTATCGTGAAAAACTACAACATCAAAACTGCTAGTAGCCCCTAGTTGATCCCAATTTCTTAAAACTCATTTCTCTTTAAATTCATTTGCAATCACGCATTTTATGTGGACTCACAAATCTTATTAATTCTTATCAAAATGTACTAAACATTTAATTTTTATCCAATCCAAAAAAAAAAAGGCATGTACAAAACAATTTTTTTTTTTTTTAACATAAAACAAAATCTCGAGCAAGGGATGCACAACAAGAAAGTTCCTCTTCAATGTTGCAATCATATGAAGCATATAGTAACATTTAGTAAGTTACAATAATGACTCGAATGAAATGGAAGTGATATGAGTGAATAATGTGTGGCCTCGAAAGGGGCTTCTTTAAGATCATAACAGACGAGGACTGGTGAATTTCACCACTATTGAATGCTTCGTGGATTTTCTAAGTTCTCCAATCATGCTTCATAATCATTAAAATATTACCATATGAAAATTTATCATTGAATTGCTTAAAACACAGTCAACTTATATATCTGATCAGATCTTGCCACCACATATCATATGACAAAGTAGCATTATTCTTCTAAGAAAGCAGTCTTCGGTAATTGAAGTTTGAGATCCCCATGAATGGATGGAGGAATTCAAGAAATCTCTTGATTGTTTTACTTCTATGATTTCTTGTATATGTTGGAAGCAATTTGATTCAGACATACGGCATTGTAAATATAAAAGGAGAGGGATTACGACTTGGTAAAGCGTGAATGATTATGCCAAATTATTTAATTATTTTCAAAAAAGTCGTTTTTCCCCTTACACAGGTCCAACTGCAGTGCTGGACCTAAAAAATTTACAGGTCCTAGGCAATCTTCTCGTGAGCTCATGTGTCTTGGCGTGTAGCTACTCTCTAACCCCGACCAAGTTCATTTTCACTTATCGCCCCTATACTTAGTTATTTCATATTTTATAATTTTGATAAATGATTTGATCGTCGAAGTGCAAATGATGACCTGACTTTTTTTATTGGAAAGGTAGCCTTTTCTTCTAACAGGGTGCATGCTATGTGTAGATGGGCGGAAAAGCATGAGCTCTTTTATTCTAATTTGTGATCAATAACAATTGCATGAAGTTTACTTTAAAACTTTCTGCCTTTTTAAGGCATTTTGGTGATAATAACACTTTAGCTCTTCATTTTACTTTTTCTAAATAAACATTTATTGATTTTCCAGTCACAATCTGAATATTTCGCAAAAACCCTAATCTGCAAGGTTTCTTCGACTTATCTAGATTTGATAATATTTTCTTATGTCAGGTTTTGATAAATAATACGGTATTATCCCCATAACTCAAGGAAATGAAAACAACTTCTAAAGCTATTAAGGGTGAATATGGTTCAATTTGGACGGTTTGTGCCATATTTTCAATTCAAACAATTTCATGCGATTTGAAATTTTTTCAAATCAAACCAAACAATTTTATTTTTCGAACCATACCATACCAAACCATAATTTGCAGTTTGATTTTAATTTTAATCCGCGGTTTATCTATTGACATTATAGTAATATATATAAAACAAGTTAACATTTAAATTTAAACCAGAACTAATTATGTTAAATGTTAAACTACATTCATTTTTCCCACGAAACCCATGAATAAATTAATTTCAAAGTTGGTAGCTAATGTTAATAGAACGAAATTTTCCTTCTTTCCTTTTATTTATAGTATCTTGTTTGCTTTTCATATTGTCACATAACGGTTGGTAAAGACATATTCACATTGTGCTGTAATAGTTTGGTTAAAACTCCTTTCATCTTGCTAGTGAGATAAAAATAAAGACTGAATATGATATATTTAGATGTACAAAGAATGATAGAGTTTAAGTTTATTGAGAATTGACAAATTTCATTCTTTAACTACTTTAAGAAATTATAAGGTAATATTACTAGTTAGAGAACTTAAAACATTTTGACACAATCATTACGTTCCGTTCTTCGTTCTTTTCAAACCACAAACAAGTTCATTAATCACCTAAACACACAAATGGTCTTCTTCTTTTTTTTCATTCAAACCACAATTCACAAGTGCATAATAAGTTCAAAAACAACAAATAAAAGATAGAACAATGAAAAAATGGCTTGCTTGAGAATGTGAGACTTACCTAGAGAGGAGGAGAAAGAGACCATTTAGGTAGAAATTAACACACTAACTGGCAAAAGCGACGGCGATTTGCAATTGAGAATTGCATTTCGTTCAGCAGTGGCAGACAAGTGTCAAATGTTTTGAGAAATGAGAGTTTAGATTGTCGAAAATATATGTTTTTTTTAGATTGTCGAAAATATATGTTTTTTTTTTTTGCTGGTTAGGGCTTCTAAAGTTGTGTGCTTGATTTGTTGTCGTAGTTTTGTTAAATTATGATTTAGATTGTCGAAAATATATGTTTTTATTTTCATTTCTTATGTGTTTGGTTTTGATACCAAATATATCCCTAGCGACGATATTAAATCGTTTTTTGGGATTATACTTCATAGGCCTCGACTGAAGAGTGAAGTGAAATATCGACTCCACAATCGAACAAACCAATCCTACAACCTATTTGGTTGATGTAACCAAATTTAATTAGTGTTACTCATCGCCCGACCCATTACCTTGGATGGCTTTTTGGTCGACAACTCACTTATATGCTACCTATTTAGCCTCTATTACTTATTAACCTAAAGCCCATATCTAACCTCCTTTTATATATGTTGTCCCCCCTTTTATATATGCTGTCACGTTATTGTTGTGATGTGAGTGAAAATAGGTTTTCGATTAGCCGTGTGTTTGAGAGAAAATTGCGTCCCTTGGGCTTCGTGCCTTCAGTCTTGGCTTCGTTCCTTCTGTGCTTTGTTTTTCCTTTTCCTTTCTTAGCCTTTATGACTGACTCTCGTTGTTAAAATAAACCTTCACACCTTGCCTTTTGTGAACAACCCGAAAGCAACAGGTTGTGGGGATTGGTTTGTGGATTGTGAAAGTTGATTGGTCGAAATTGAGTCCGAGAACTTGGAAATTGGAGATCTTTGTTCAACATTATGATTTATGAATAATTTTAGTTTAGTTTAGATATCGGGTCAGGACGTGTGTTGTGAACTTATAAAACCATATGCCAATAACGATGAATTAATTTACTTTATATGATTATTTATATGGCCTGGTTGTAATATGTATTTGCTAAATTTGTATTTTTTTTCAGAAAAGTAAAAACTTTAATATTTATAAGTTACTAAAATTGATTTTTAATTAAAAAAATTTAAAAATGGTTCGGTTCGATTTTGTGCAATTTTTTTAAAATCAAAACCTAAACTAAACCATTTTGAAATGGTTTGGTTCGATTTGAGAGAGAAAAATTGAGGGTCCGCGTGAACCCGAACCAACGGTTTCAAACCAACAATTTCGGTACAGTTTGCGATTTCATGGCTTTTTTGTGCTAAGGAAATTCTTTGAAGGCTATTGATGATCAAGTCAACTAGTGTCTTATAAAGTTACTTAAAAAATTTGGCGGCCTTTATTTGTAAAAAACTATGTTTTGAATAGTATCTTTTGAAAAATGTATTATTAAAAAGTAGAAAAAGACTTTGAATTTATGTGTACAATATTTTATTATGTAAATGTGGTTAAAAATAAATATGAGAAATAATGTAAAATAAATCAAAGGTAATGAAACATAGGCTAACTCTTACATATTATCAGTATTCTAAAATGCGCACATATGTTTCGCATATGAACACCTTTTTCTTGAAAATGCATCACGTATGGTATGCTCGTGATAATTTGGTCAACTTATTTCGTTGACCGCATATACACATATATTCTCCAAAATGCCCACGCATTTGTATTTGAAAATATGTTCAAATGAGCCTAATAAAATCCTACCCATTTTTATAACTTAAGAAAAGAAATTGAGTCCAACAAATATCAAATTAATTCAATCATCCAAGTGATGTAGCAATGCACAATACTTGAATTATTGATGGTTGTGATGAGGAGGAGGAAGTTGACAATGATATATTACCCTCTACAAGATGTGATGAAAATTTTCGAATTGAAATAAAGAAGCTCGATAGAGATGATTTTACATCGAATGATACAGAAGATGACTTGGATGAATAAGAAGAGATTGAATTAAAATCCGATAAAGGGCTAGACAAGATTTAGAATTTTTAAGTTAATATTCGCATCCAATCTTATTGTAGAAATTGATTACCAAATAATTGTAGTATTTATGATTTTGAGTAAATGTTTTTATTGAAAATTTGAAGAACGTGTTATCAATTTCAAGTAATTGTGTTATTGTAGTATTTATGATTTTAAATAATATGTTTTTTTTTTTAAAAAAATTGAAGAATATGTATACAAATTCAAAAATGCATTATTTTATTTATTTATTAGTTCAACATAATAAAAATAATATTAAAAATTGAAAAAATGCATAATTACGTATATTTTTAGTATAAGCACGCATATTCTTATAATGTTGGTACTCGATCGAAACACATTGACACAAATTACGCATTTTAGAACATTTCATATTATAAACTCATTAAACATTTAATCACATAAAGTTGACTGTGATTTAAACTCAGTTAATGGGAATGTAATTGCAGTTCTAGAAGTTATTATCCAACTCTACAACTAAAACACACAAAATAGGGACTAAAATGATATTATCGAAACTTTACAACCATTCCTGCCTATAAAACCTACGTGATAATTCTTCGAGCAGCCTCCGTCAATCTCCCGCTTGCTTTCTAGTTTGCGAATCTTCTCAATCCCTCACTCTTCAATTCAACACTTCTCCAACTCCGTAAGTGTATGTATACATAAAACCAATTATTTGTAATATCATTGTTGAATCTAGTTCGAGTATAATTTACTATTTTTTTTATTTACCCGATTTTAGTTGTATTTTTAGTCATTATTTGTCTAGGTTTTTTTGGTTATATACCCCGGTTGAATGCAGTGAAAGTTTAGCTGCATATGATGGATCTATGGCTTTCTGATATTGGGTTTTAGCTGCACTTTTTGGGGCTATTTTTCTATTTTATGTTTTGTTGAGTTACTTATGATGGGTATTAATGGGGGAAACAATAAGGTAGTTATTTAGGCAATTTTATTTTTTAAGGGATTTTCCAATTTTTGGGTTTCTATGGTAGCTGACTTATTTTATGTCTTTGAGTTTATCAATCAACATGTATGATTTTCTTATTTTATTCAGTGATTCTGTTTATTTTTTGCAGCTTTATTATATCCAAAATGTTTAGTGCATGTTTATGACTTTAACGAAGATTATTAATATATGACTTCTGTGTTCTGTCACCATTGTTTTAAAGAAAAATCACGTGGCAGGCTTCTGATATAAGTGAGCACGGTGAAGATAAACTATAAAATAATTTTTGTTTGAGGCGCATCAACAATTAATAAGAGTTGCAAATCAAATTATATCACCCTTGTGACGAGAATGGAGAAAGTTTTTGAGAGCTTGTTTATGTGTGCCTTTCTTTATAAACATCTTGAATGCTTGACTGTTGAGTTAAGAGGTATATTCGAACTGTTGCTTGCAAACTCAAAGCTTCTTTAATTTTGATACTGTTATGGAATTTTATGTACTATGCTTGTTCACACATTTGGAAGAAATCTAGAATTTTAATCCTGAATGAGAGAGTGATTCCTTCCCTTGTTGGCTGCAAATTGTTTAATAACGTAGAAGATGTTAAAAGCAGTAAGTAGATATAGTTTATGATGTGTATGTACAAGTATACCTACGTTTGCGACCTTCTGATATGTTGTGCATGATTTATTTCATTTTGGTGTAAAAGTTGGTTTCGTATTTTCCTATAATCATTAATCTCTGAATTTCTGATTTTGATCAGCTCATTTATCATTCCGATACATGGCTGAGGAAAATTTTGAGGAGCATAACGTAGGTGATATGCAAGAAGAGATGGAGAATGTTATCGAGACCCCACATCCTTCAGAAGAAACACTGGAAGCTGAAAATCATTCCAGAGGCAGTGAGGAAAAGAGATGGCCTGGATGGCCTGGAGAAAATGTATTTAGGATGTTAGTTCCTGTTCAAAAGGTTGGCAGTATCATTGGACGCAAAGGTGAATATATCAAGAAAACTTGTGAGGAAACTAAGGCTCGCATTAAGATTCTTGATGGTCCTCCTGGGACCACTGAAAGAACTGTGAGTTCTTAAATATACTTTTAGTTTTATTCATGTCTTACTAGCATTGTTTTCTCGAATTGATTGGGATGTGTGAGGCAGTGTGTTATGTGCTGATGATTTGGAGGAACATCTTACAAATTTGCTACTAAAAGTTGTTCTACTTGGATGCATGCTCTGATTCTGACATGGTCCTGTCCACCCAATTTTGACTTTCCAATTTCTTTCATTTTTTATTACTTGTCTTAAACACATATTGTGACTATGACGTCACATCTTTTGCTCTCTGTAATCTATCGTATAGTCTGTAACTTTCTGTCTTCTAAGCTTTTGACATTCTGTCAAGTGTGATGTATTTGGGAGCTAAATATGTTGGATGCATGAGAATTCTTATTGTCCATGAAATAGTATGAGTATATGGGATTCTTCCCGAAATTTCTCTTTTCATCCTTTTAGCAGTCTACCTTAGTACATGATAGTAACAATTTAGTAATTGTTATTATTACTGTCTACTTGTATTCTTGAAATTAATCAAATGCATTAAATGAACCAGACACTTTTGGCTAAAGGTAAGTGCAGAAAGTTTATGCATGCAGAAACCTCACATATCAGTGAAACAGAAAACAGAGAAGCTTATAAAGCTCAGAAGTATCATCATAACAATTTATTAACAGAAAGAGAATGGGGGAGGAGGATACTTGATTTTCTTAAAAAGAATGAATGGAAAATTAAAGATCAGATCATTATAGGACAAGTTGAATTTTAATCATATCTAACAGGTTCAATATAATATCCATATAAACCACCAAAATGAAAATATAAGTTCTATCTATCTAGTGACCACAATGAATCCATGCAGGTTTTGCAAATTAATCAACATTTCAATCTATCAGGTGGCTTCAAACCTGAAGAATCAAAGATCCAGATTGCAGCTATCAACATTGAGCATTAGAAGTGCTGAAATGTTTTTCTGACTCTCTGTCAGAAATATATTGTGCATACATCTGTACAAAGGAGCATTGCTCTATATCTGGTAACTTCAGAACTCGGTTGATTGGTGTCTTGCCAAAGTTGTTAAACTCTACACAAAAGAATAATATGACAAATGAAACTAAGAAGTAATAACAAATAACAAATTACTTATTTCAAGTAATTAAAGAATAAAAAGGGATAACTTGGAAACTGAAAAGAAGAAATTAACGCCTGTCTGGGTTTATGGTACGATATAAAATCTGTTGGTAATAGAAAAAATCTATTACTTATATCTGTTAGTTCCTAATCTGAACAGTTTTTTCCCCATTTCATGGAATTAGGTCTATATTATATAGTTTCTCAGAGACAAACTGTAAAAATATTAAATTTACGAATCCATCTGATATACGATGTTGGAGTCTTAAATGATATCTTTTACTTGTTAATGTGTAGTACATGGATCTTAGAAATGAGCGGTTTTAGTTATTTTTAATACTTGGTGCTACCTATGTTATGGACTCTAAAAGTTGGATTAGTCTGTATGTTTAATGTGAGACCCATAATACACAATTTGCGTTTAATAGTGTAAATGATAGAAATGCTTTTAAATAGATGTTTATTCGAATCATACGCTGAATGAGTTTTGATTAGGGCTGACTGCTTTAAATGTCAGTTTTAGATACTACCTTATAGCTTGATATCCGATCATAATGTAATGGTGTATGGCTGATCAACAGATTTTTTGTTACATTGTCTGTATATTCTTGATATTAGTTTTAATTATTTCTGCTGAACTGATTCTAGGCATGCTTGCTGGAGGTGGCTTGAATACTTTATGGTAACATGAACACCTGAGCTATATATGTTAAGACTGCTATCTTGCGATCATTTTTCTCTCTCCCTGTCAATCCAAGTTTATTTCCTTCCTCATCTGATGTTTTTTAGCATGATTAGCTCAGACCAAGTCTGAGTAAATGAGCTTCCTTACTCCCTCCACCATTCGACTGACATGGTTATAAACTATTAGAAAGAGGTGCTAAGGCATTTCTGTTAATCTTGCTTAATCTCTGTCATCAATTTCATTTTTCTCGATATGACTCCTGGATTTGACAGTCTGGTCCAGGCATCCATAAATATGCAATACACCTTAGTGCTAATTCAAGGTGCTGCTTACTGAAGTATTATTGTTATGATACTTTGTGTTGGCCCTATAAAAGAAGGATTGATGTATAGTCGTGCTCAACTGAATCAAGTATTCCCCTTTCTTATAGGTAATGGTTTCTGCAAAGGAAGAGCCAGATCTTCAAATTCCTCCTGCTATAGATGGGCTACTTAAAGTCCATAAGCGAATCGTGGACGCAGACAGGGATGCGGCATCAGGGGCGGGTGGATCAGCCTGCACAAGGTTACTCTTAGCAGCTACACAGGCTGGAAGCTTGATTGGAAAGCAGGGTGCCACTATAAAGTCTGTACAAGATGCTTCTCACTGTAACATTCGAGTTTTGGGTGGAGGTAAGTTTCCCCCTTTCTTTGGTGGCAACTGTTTCTGTACTTTTAGTTGGGGAATTAAGTCCTGTGCCTTTTGCTAGTTCTCATTTTCCACTTGCTCTTTTGGCATCATATGTATATGTGAATCAGAGAATGCAACGCCGCCAGCGCGCTGTTGTCTCACAACATCATTTGAAAACTTTATATTTGTAATCACGTTTCATTTATCTGCTAACATTATATTTGGTTCTCTGCATCAAACTGCACTACCTACCTAGTTTTAGTGCCATTTAGATGTAATTTTTTAAAATTTAACTGCACTACCTTCCTAGTTTAATACTTTTTAGGTTTAAATTTTAAAATTTTACCTGAATGCTCTTTCAAAAAAAAAAAAAAAGAAGTAGCAACGTTCAAAAAGGCTGAATTATGTACCGAGGTGTTTTACCTTGCGAGTCAAAGGAAAAGCCTCAAAGAAAATCAGTAAAAATTTTTACAAAATTACAAAAAAAACTAGTAGCCCCTCATAATCCAAGAACCTTGAGCCATCTTGAAATTTTTTATTGGCATCAAGTCTAACATGTTATCAAACATAAGATACATAAAAATTTATCAAATAATAGATCATCAAATTAGTAATTGCATAACAAAATTGATAATCACTTCTAGAACCAAAGTAACCTATAAGTCTTCCATAAAATCATCACTATAGTTGATTCCTCTGTAAACCTTCTCGTTATTATCCCTTTCCTTACTCTTCTACTTCCTTATCCTCTACTTGTAACGGTTACAAATACAGAGACAACAAGAAGAAAATTGTAAAAGAAATAAAACTTTGAAGTTACACATTGTATGTCTCTTGTCACTGGTGGTCTGTAGCTGAAAGTTGCAACTTCACGCGGGATGAGGTTTATTGCACTTCAATTGTAGGAGACTTGAAAAAACTGCTTCGCTTTTCTCTTTAATTCTTTTTTTATAGTTACGAGGGTTTGTCTTGTGTTTAAAATAGCATAAAAAATCCTTTAAATATTTTAGGCTATAAGTGCAAGTTTTTCACAAGTATATGGAGTACATGCACTTTTTAGTCTTGTTGTACAAAACCCTTGAACAAGTTCTCTTTTCTTTCTTACCTTTGGCAGGGAGAGAGTTCTAAAATGTCGGAGTTCCCATTTAAGCTGACGATCTCTTTTGATTATATTTTCTTATAACATGTTACCTCTTATGTTAGCAGGGCACTTACCAGTATTTGCTTTACTGGACGATAGTATTGTTGAGATACAGGGGGAGCCTGAAGGTCTGCAGAAGGCAGTTGAATTAATTGCTACACATCTTAGGAAATTTTTAGTTGATCGAAGCGTTATTGGAATATTTGAAACGCAGGCAAGTAATAAGCGTATAATTTTCTGATTCAGTATCCATTGTGTATATTGATGCATATTAGTTCTTCACATTGTCAGATGCAAATGCCAAATGCTCGAGGGAACCAGAACATGCTTCCTGACCAATCTTGGGGACCTCCTCCTCCGGCATTTCCCATGAATCCTGGTGGACATGGTTATGGGCCCAATCCTATGCACATGCCTCCTCCACGTCAATACGATAATTATTATCCACCAGTTGACATGCCTACTTTAGACAAGCAACCTCGTATGGGTCCACCTCCTTATGGCAGAGATGTGTCAATGGGTGCTCATATACCAAATGTGCAGCCACAACAAGCAGTGGTTGCAAAGGTGGAATTTCTTTGCTTTGATTTGCATTTCAATTTCTTGTCTTTTTTGTATTGGTTTTTATCTAGTATAGAGTATGTTTCTGTATTCAAATACAGCCTTGTATTATTTCAAGCTTTTCAGGAGTTTGTAATCTTTAATTGTTGGAAACGTATTTTTTGATCTCTACTTGTATAGTTGGAAACGTATTTGTTTAAATCCAATTCTGCTTGATTGGTTTTATACTATTTGCGTTAATCCCACTGAATGTCTTTTCTATCTTTTGCTTTGTAGGTCACACAGAACATGCAAATTCCTCTATCATATGCTGATGCTGTGATTGGTGTGAATGGTGCAAATATTAGCTATATTCGTCGTGCAAGTGGTGCAACAATTGCAATACAGGAAACTAGAGGCGTTCCTGGTGAGATGACTGTTGAAATTAATGGCTCTGCATCGCAAGTCCAAGCAGCACAACAGTTGATACAGGTATTTCCTAGTGTTTTTGGAATCTAATTATTGTACTGCCTGCTTTTCTCACTTTCGTCTTTTGGACGTTAGAAGGGAATATCCTAATTCCTAGTTCTTGTGTTCTTGTGCTGTTACATATATAGATAATTGCAAGTATTGCTCTTTTTGGGCTTCATATTCTTGTGCCATCGTCATTTTAATATGCTTTTATAATGTCTTTTTTTTTTTATCAAGAAGTAATATAGAAATTATGTGCAACTGTTTCATGGGTCGTTGAGCTGTAGTTGAGACTGGTAACTAGTAGATATGGATAGGCCATTATATGATTTTTTAAAAATTTCCTTCGTATGATGCAGAATTCTCTTGCTGATGCTGCCAGTGGTGGTGCACAGAACGCTGGTGGTGGAATGCCTGTCCAAGGTTATAATCCCTATCCGTCTCATGGACCTGTGTACACTTCCCCCTCAGCAAATACTGTGGGTCAAGCTGGCCATGCACCACCTACTGGAGACTATGGTTCTGTCTATGGGTCTAGTTATGGGTACTAGGAACACAGATGCTGCCTATTTTGGGTTTGGACTTTGAATTTCGAGAGAACAATTCGTGTTACAATGATCACAAGATTGATGTTATTGGTATAGTGTTGTACTGAAATGAGCGTGATTAACAATAGCTAGTTTTTGTTCCATGAAAATGTTGGATTGAGATTATGGTACATTTATATGTGGTTCGCTCGTAGTAGTTATGACTTGTGTTCTCGTTGTCTTGCCTTTTTTTTTCCTTGTACTTCGTTTCAGTAAGCAATTAGATTATTAATTCTTACGTCTGGGTATTCTTCAACTATTGTAGGAATTGTAGCGTACAACACATCAACTCACAAATAATTAGCAAATAACTAACCATTAAAAGACAGCATGAGGCGAAACAAATAACTAAAGAAGTTAAAAGAAGCCTTCAAAAGAATATTGTTCAAAAAGTTGAGTACATTGCAAGGATCAATGCTCTTTGTAAAAAGAATTCAAACACTTCATAATAATTAATAATTTCTTTTAATACCTAGAAGTGCAACGGCCCAATTGACTGACTTGTAAAACTAGTATAGGGGACACAACTGATACGTTCATTCATACCACAAAATATCCATTTGATAAAGAATTCACAGCCAAAACTAATCCGTTTTACCTCAGGTGAAAAAAAAACATATATCCTACTTATCCAAAAATGCACAGAGATTCTCTTACCAATGAAACAGAAAATAAGATCTTTACAGGTAAAAGGAAAACCAAATTGCCTGATGGACTACCTTATATGGGCGCTGCACATGTTGTTCTAAAATGTCCAGTCTGGTTACAGCGGCTACAACGCACAACCCGTTTAACACGACCACGATCTTCAGTACGAGTTCGCCTTTTTCTTGTGTGTACGAGTGGCCGAAGTGTCTTTGGTGGATTCACTACAATATCTTCACTGCTTCCTTCATTTTGAGATCCCTCAGAAATTTCCTGCCAGAGGGTTCTATCTGGGATAGGATGTATGGTTTGTGAGTATGTTTTGCGATATGTTGCCACAGTGAAGCAACTCTCAGTGAAGCGGTGAACATTCTGCCTGCAAGAAAGGAGAGCAGCCACAGCATGAGAACAGGGAAGACCATATAGCTGCCATCCTCTACATAAACAACAGCGGTTGCGGATATCCACAGTGATTGTCCCTTCATGAGATATAACTTCAAAATCAGCTTCATTTGCTCGGAGAACCTGGTAAGTGCGTGCTCGTTCAAGGGCCTCTGAGACGTGCCTTTCAGCAGAGGGAACAAGTAGAGATGTCCACTGCATGCTTGCTTCACGTCGCTCATTGAACCAAGTCATCAATTGCCTACGTATGCACTCCATCATCTGAACTACTGGAAGCCCGGAAGCTTCCAGTATCCAAGAATTTAACGACTCAACTATGTTGGCTGTCAGATGCCCAAAGCGTGTTCCCTCAAAATGTGAAGTAGCCCACAAGCGAGGAGGAATTCGTCGAACCCAATAAGCAGCATCTGGTGACATTTCTTCTATCTCCAGAAGTTTACTATCAAACTCCATAACAGTAAGAGCATTAGCAGCTTCCCAGAGAAGGTGGACAAGAACACTATTGTTAAACTCCTTCCGGAAATTCTCACTGAGATGACGGAAGCAGAACCCATGAAAAGCTGTTGGGAAGTTTGATTCTACTGCATCTACGATGCCCTTCTGCCTATCAGACAAGAAAATAAGCCTTGGCATGTTCTCGGTGTTGGTCTCAAGAAGGTTATGTAGCTCGGAAAGGAGCCACATCCAGTTTTCATCATTTTCCTCTTCAACAACACCAAATGCCAAAGGAAATAGTGCCCCGTCACCATCAAAACCTGTAGCAAAGAGCAGGGTCCCCAGGTACTTGCTTTTCAGAAGAATTCTATCCAGCCCAATAAGTGGCCTGCACGCATTCAGAAACCCATATATTGATGCCTGATATGAAACAAAGAGGCGCTGAAAACTATTATCCAGTGGATTCACGTAAACTGATGCCATACTTCCTGGATTTGTCTGTCTCACTTGGTCACAATATTGTGGTAAAAGGCGATAATCTTCCTCAAACGAACCACGAAGAGAAGCCATGAACCGCTCCTTTCCTCTCCATGCCTGCTTGTATGACAAGGTTATACCATGAACACGGTGAATCTCCTCCAGTATCTCCTTTGGCTTGTAATGTGGGTTTTCTCTGAGGCGTTGTTCCACAGAGTTTGCTACCCACTGGACCGAGGCTTGCTGATGACCAAGATGAGCAATACCACCACATGTATGGTCCGCATGGATGGTCCTAATGGTAAAAGTAGGAACACCTGGAAGCTTCGCGGCATGAATTCGCCATGGGCATCCTTCACTAGCACATTTGGCAGTGAAACGGGTTTTGTCCGACTTGACAGTCTGTAACTCAAAGTGAAGGGCTATCGCCGCGTCCCTTGCTGCTCTGCGACAACTCTTGACATCAGGGAACTCTTGGCCTACACTAAGTTCATGCGTAGGAGCAGGAGTCATCATCCGCGATTGGACAATAGAGGGAGTTATTATGAACTGAGGCTGCTGAACAGACAGATTGGGTGAAGAGATAACAGCCATTTCATGATTCTGGTCAACAATGAGATCCAAGTTGTCATCAATATCATGGTTCTCTATAATAGCCAATTCATTATTCTCTGACAGGCCTAATTCATGTTCCTGTGAGTTAAAAGTCAATTGCCTATCATGTTTATCCAACCCACTATCATCTTGATCGATGCCCATTTGACCATCTTCACATGGATCCAATTCATCCACATCACCCACATTATATTTACTCTCATGATCATTGCCTTGATCATACTCATTTTGAAGTTCTTGACAATGTGTAAGAGCCAATTCCTGGTTAATGGCAGGAACCAGCAAATAACTGCAACTTACACCCTCTCCTAAACCTATCTCACTATCATCTGCTTGTTTTAAATCCATATCAAGTTCATGTGTCTGTGCCAATGCTCCTAAGGAAGGACTCTGTTGAATCACCAGGTTATGAGTATGCTTAAGACCAACATGTGGATTTTGAACTAATGAAATAACTTGCCTTTTTCCAATAACTGAATGTTGGTTGTCCATTAATAACACAAGATCAATGAGTTCTCGTAAACTTCAAAATATTCTTAGTCTTTGCAATCTACCTGCAAAAAAGCAAAATTTATTAATACTGCAAGCATATCAATATATACCCAATATTACCATCGTCATAGCTACGATCTTTTAAACTATCAGCAGGTGTCCAAGGCTTAAGTAACATTAGGGGGAAAGAAGGAAATATACAAAACTTTCTCTAAGGACACAAACCTTCACTTAAGAAGAGTAGAAGAAAATTTAAAAATCCCACATAATTTATCAGAAGAAACCATACATCCGCAGAAATTCTAGACAGGTTTAAAATATCTCTAACTGAACAAAATATGGCTACACGGAATTGATAAATAATGTCATCGTCAACAGATCTGAGATTAGGCAAGCAAAACCCGTCAGAAACAGCTTCAAAATTGCAACCTGGAACTTAACGAAAAACCATTTTTACCTTCAAAACAGATTTAAAAAAAAACCAAAGATGCAAAAGTATACTTACAGATCAGTGAAATAATAGCTAAGAACCAAAAATGATCAGGTTTTATATCCACAAACTAAATAAAAATCAGAAAACCCAGACACAAATATATACACAGAGAAAAAGAATCATCCCTTAAACCCTCGAGAAACCCCCAATCTGTAGCCACGAGGGATCAAGGATAATTAGATATCCGAAAACACACATACATATTGAAAAGATGAATGGAGAGAATTTGATTTTTGGCGCGCCATATATTAAAAATAAATACACATGAAAAGAGAGAGTGAACTTGGGGAGAATTGAAAATACCTGAAGAAAGGAAGGGCAAACGAAACGGAAAAGTTTGAGGGGCAGATTTGGGGGATCCGTTTCGGAGATGTCGAAGGTTAAAGTTTAGGGCTCACCTTCGAAGAGGGTATTTACGTCTTCTTCCTTGTTATCTTTTTCTACAATTCCCGAATTGCCCACCCCCTTTGGCATAGGTTTATTTATGAATAAACAAGAGTTAATTGTTTGAACATTCACTAAAGTATACATTACGTCATATTCCACTATTGTACTTTAATTTGTAATTCATTACTCCTCAACTTTGTAAACTTTCACTCCATCACTCATCGACTAGCTTTTGTTAATTAACATGGATTACGTGGATAGCGAATTGCATATGTGGCATGTTAAATCAGTCCAACTCATAAATGAAATGCCACATAATTTTCTCCTCAGCCCAAACATGCCTTAGTCATCTTAAAGCGTGAGATTGAAACCTTATTTCAAAAGCGCGACCTCCATCCCAAGCTCTCAAATCTGAAATCCTCAAACCACTATGAACCTTAACCCCCAAATCGAAATTGATCCAAAATCGACAGACCGCATACAGTGATAGTTGAAGTCGTTCACATGGAGAGAACTCATGTAGGTAATTCTCATAAAATTATGTTTTTTTTTTTCAATATCACTGAGTTTTTGCTACAAGTAAATTTTGGTGTTCTAGTTTAGTTCATGTTTTTGAGCAATATACTGAAGTGCAATCAATGTTGTTGTTCATGGCTCCAATTTGTTCAATTTTTCCAGCTTCTCCGTTTATGGCTCCAATATAGTATGTCCCTTTGGAAGTCGTTGGAATTATTTAGGTGTTTATACAACTTGTTTGTAATATATAAAAAATGGCTGTTTTTTTTTTAATCATATCTGTTGCAGTTTCCTCAATATGCCATTGATCATGTAGTAGCATTCTAGTGACTGGTGCGAGATTTCTGTATCTAGATCCATGACTATGGTCTAAATATTTCTATGGGTATCTTGAAAATCACTTGAATTTGAAGTTCTTTTTCCTTTTTTATTATTATTATTATTTTAACTCTGCTACCTTGCTTCCAATGTTAATATTACCCAATGCAAAAATTAATATGCACGATTTGTCTTGTTAAAGTATTAGCTAAAAGTTCCTGACATACTTAATTTGGTTCATGCTCTTTTAGTGCGTGCCATTACTAGAGGTTAGGCATGGATTTATTGGGTCGAGTGAGGATTTTGGTCAATTGTTCTCAACATTATTATCTTCTTCCATACTATATTTCCATCACTGATGGATTTTTATTTTTTGAAAGGTATGAAGGAATAATTTGGGATGACATGACTCATGGTAAAGGTGTTTATGTCGCTGAACGAGGGCTGGTCATGTTTGTTTATGTAAATCATGCAATACTTTTTTGGTGTAATTACAACTTCAAATGTGCAAGAATGTATAGTATTTGTTGTCTGCTCGTGAAACTCTTCTAACTTCATATCAAATGTTGACATATGCCTCATAAACACGTTCTTAAGAATTTGTTGTGGCTTGTAGGCATGAAGGAGAATGGCTTCAAATTAACATGGAAGGTTACAGTGTTGTTGAAGTGGAGATTCCCAACATAGAACTTGTGCTCGGTTCCAAGTCTATGGCAGCTACGTTAACTCCTTGTATGATTAATATGCAGTTGGAACATTAGGAGTTTTATAATACCATTCGGATAAAATTTGTCCTAATTCCTAAGCTTGAAGCAAAGATTCGAGCTGCAGGGCAAATAGTCTCAAGAGACTTTATGTCCTGAAGATAGAGAATAGCTAGATATGGATATCGAAGATAGTCTACTCTTAGCCAATGGAAATTTATGAAATTCCTTCTTATGAGAAGGAAGAATGGATCAGATAGTTCGGAAAAGGACATATGGAAGATTTGTGAATGTATTGAACCGATGTACTTGACAAGAAGATTTAACTTTAAATTTCATGTTTATGTAATAAGAACTAGACCTCTCCTTGTGAATTGTGTTTTATTAATGCTAACATTTCAACATTTTGTGTATCTTGCACACTTTAATTTCACAATTTTGTGGATGTCATTTGGTTCATGTTACAGCAAAGTTTGTGAACCTTAGGAAGATTTGATAGCAAATGGAACATGCTCCACTCAAATGGATTGTATTACACCACAAACAAGTCCCCCCGGCAAAATTATTATACCATAGCACTTCATCAAACCAGCACAAAACCAATAAGAAATTATATCATCACCAATTCAGAATGTCAAACCAGCACCATGTGATAATACTTCAGACTAACTTAATTCATCAGAAATCTCAGATACATTACTTGCTTTTCAACATCAAAAACTGCCTACAAAATACCATGCTATTGACTTTAGTGACAGTATAATACCAGTGTCAACATCCAAAACAACCTAAAAATCACCATCTACAATACAATTTGATTTTCAGGCTGACTTCAAAAAAAAAATTCACATAATGTTCAATTTTCTCATGTCCCAGCAAGCCTCCTAGCATCTGCTCTTGATCTGGAAGACTCT
>CAIGRP010052137.1:0-11544 GCA_903798385.1 Fraxinus cuspidata
CATAAGCGTGGTTATTATTTGCTAGACACACAACTCACCAAACTAAATGTAGATATACATGTTGTACTTCACATAAAAGTTAATGTGAATTTTTGGAATAAAAAATGTGTTTTCATTTATACCTGAGCTTATTGGTTGGATTGTTCGATTTGATCCGATTATCATAACTAATATAAATAAATTTTAAGTGGCGGATATACTACCTAATCTTCCACCGAATAAAATACAAAGCAAAAGTATTAATTACTGTACTAGACTGAGAGCTAAGGATAGATTATCATACAACCTAATCTATCTTAACTCGTCACACCCCTAGTCATTGTTTGGCACTTCGTAAACTCTTCGACACTATTATCGTTGTTCTCTTTAAAATACGTCTGTTTATCTTCAATTATACAAATATCATATCCCTAATAAAACCCTTTTATTTTTATTTTTGAGTACGTGTCC
Source organism: Fraxinus cuspidata (assembly GCA_903798385.1). Classification (NCBI taxonomy): domain Eukaryota; kingdom Viridiplantae; phylum Streptophyta; class Magnoliopsida; order Lamiales; family Oleaceae; genus Fraxinus; species Fraxinus cuspidata. Next base: position 451 of record CAIGRP010052137.1, read on the forward strand.
AATCTTAATAAGAGTCGGTCTCTTAACATTTATTTTTTCATAAGCGTGGTTATTATTTGCTAGTCACACAACTCACCAAACTAAATGTAGATATACATGTTGTACTTCACATAAAAGTTAATGTGAATTTTTGGAATAAAAAATGTGTTTTAAGATCAATGTTATGATAATCGGATCAAATCGAACAATCCAACCAGTAAACTCAAGTATAACTGAAAAACCCAAGAATCGGCCCATGATCTAGTCCAGTCTTGTGATATTCACCGGATATGAAAAATCAGTCAAGAATACTACAGAATATAGGAGTATTATCAAATGCACCAATTGGCCCCGAAAATGAGTTTATGTATGAGCAAGTGCAAGAATCAAAATTTAGTTTTACTTCTTCCAAAAAATAAAAAAAAATTACTCCCAGATAAAAATAGATCACTTTTAGTACAGAAATTCCATATTTCTTTTATTTGGAAGATTACTTTGAAGTTACGTACAATTTACAAACAAATAATATCTATGAATTATAAAGGAAGAAGAAGATTGAAAATGACAAGTGAAAAAGAATAAAGCTGGAAAGAAAACTCAAAATGGAATAAGAACAACATACTAACAAACTAGCCAGAATTTAGCAAGGCTACTGCAATGTATCAAGATGAATCTATCTTATCTAACCCACACCAAAAAAAATAATAAATAAATAAAACTGCATCTCCCATTTCCCTAGGTGAACTACAAATACGTGCACAGCACGTAATAGTTAATAAAACACAATATAATTTCTTACCAAACAAGCAAAACGTATATAATTTATCTTACCAAACAAGCGAAACGTAGATGTTAAAAACATATACATTATTAAGAAACATCCAAGTTGCATGATACAGTGCTGCAAAAGAAAATCCCGTCTACACACACTGTGTAGTAACACAATAAAATCCCACAGGCAAAGAACATGGAAATCATCCTGAAAGCTACATTGACAAGATAATTTGTACACACAGTCTTCATAATTTAAGCAACTAAAAGCACAGATGCCAACCCTTCACACTTTGCATGTAGAAAAGGCTGACTATTCAATTATTTTTGCGCAAAATTGACAAAACACAGTGCTCGTTGGAAATGGAGTCAGAGGATGAAACAACAACATAATCCCGAAACTATACATCATTTTTTCAAAAGCTTGTGAGAGAAAATCCTCTTGGAATAAGGACTGTTGCACGAGATTGCCTTATGCGACTCGATCGCATCCAACAAAGAATTGTGAACCGGACCCTGTTCCATAAGGACAACTTTCCGATGATTAGATCATCTAATTTATTTGCACAATGGTATTTTCCACCATGAAGTACAAAGCATAACGTACTTCATAACCAGTGACAAAGCCATGAAATTTAGGCAGGGGAGGGAGAAAAGTTTTGAGGGACAAAATGTACGTGTATTGTGCACATATTGAAAAATTTCCAGCATTTCCATGTAAAATCAGAATAAAATTAAAATTTAGCGGGGGTCGTCGCCGCCTCCCTTTCCCTCTACGTTTGTTCATAACCAATACTTACAAATAACATTCAAGCTCGAAATGACATGTGCTTTCATATAAACATTAGTCAAACCAAGTGGTGAGCAACATTAGACTACAGAAATAGCGTACCTCAGAAACCTGGAGAGCTGTTTGAACAACATAATTTGCATGTGGATCCTGAAGCAACTGCTCAAAATAAGTTGCAGAGAGCAATTCAAGAATGATTTTTGATCGAGTTTCATCATTACACACCACAAGACACTTTTCAACAACATGGCTACCAAACTTTTGGGTCGAGAGATGCACATAGTTACCCTCAAACTGCGACGTTAACTTGGATGCAGCAGAAGGGATCTTAAGTTCTAAAATAAACTGAACAACATAATTTCTGCAAGCCAATGTAAATCCCGTCTTCAGACAAATGTAACAAAAGGTAAACATAAATCAAGTACCCGTGTAGGTAGAGAAAAATAATATGAGCGATGATAATGTAGCTATTTATTTCACAAAAAGTATCCTGGCAAATGAACTAGATTCCAACGAGGAGAAAAAATATAATTTGACTATAACCTAGAAAAGCAACACCAGAAGAAAAGGGACACTAATCAGTAATCACTAGAGAAACAAAAGGAATACCTACTTCTAGCATGTTTTGTAGGGAGACTTGACTAGTTCTAGACAGTAACACTATCGATCAAGAAAAAAGAAGTTAAAAGTTTTGTTCGTGTTAAACAATCTAGTCTTTTACAATACTGTATGCCAAACATCCACTTCCAGTATATACGAGGAAACATTTTAAAATGTTACTACCAGAAATAAAATAGAATCCTAAGTGAAAAGAAGGCACAAGAGTCACGTAAATTTGGTTACAAAGGTGAGATGGGTTTAATTTTGCCGAGTACTATAGATGGTGAGAGAGCATTTCACCAAGATGAATCTTTTTTTGTCGTTCTTTTTTCCCTTTTCCGTAACTATCAAGTGTCTCTGTTAATTCCAGAAAGCAAAATTTATCAAAAACAATCGGTAGAATGGTCCAGTGGAAACAGAAGAATGTAAAGATAAGACACTCAACAACATGATCTATAATAAACTAACTAAGTGCAAAGTAGTCGTGGAGGATTCAGTTTGTGCATGAGCCCAAAAGAATGAAAAAGAAATTAAAAAACAGTGGTCTGAGTAAGAATAATAAAAACTACTTGGCCTCGGAATTTAATTATATAGTTACGAAGCTTTAAACTTCGAACTTAAGCATCTACCTACATTAAGAATTTCCTAATAACGAAGAACATCAATCTGACCAGGACCTAAAAAGCAGAGAACTAAAATTTTGGTTCGACTAGTCTAATAAACTAATGAAGGATGGGGGATCAAGCTTATTTCAAGCTGTAAAAATTAATATCAATAGAAACACAAATGGACAAAAACAATAATTTTCTAATTGATATTAGTAGGTAATATATTTACCCAAATGCATCTTGAGCGAGAAGAAGCCCATTTGCAGAAATTTCTGCAACCAAGTTCTCCCGGTGTTCTCCAGTTGCATGGCTGATGCATCGTTGAAGAACACAGCATCCATGTTGATGTGTTGCGATATCCACACAGTAATTTGCAGCAGCAACAAAAATGAACTGCAAATGAAATAGCAACAACTCTCAGATAAGAGTTAAATCACTTAAATCAGTAAGTCCTACCTTAGTGGAAAAATAAGTAACCTTAGAGCAAAAATAAGCAACTGTTTTTACTTATAAACAAGATAAAAGCGACATATCCAAACATGATACGAAACATGAAATTACTTAAAAGTAAATTATGTAACCTAGCCAAACATGCTAACAATACCTTCCACCATCCACTAAGTGTGGACTAAAGACACTATAGGAAACTAGGATCAAGCTATAATCCCTTGCTAGCCAGAAATACCTGAACCTATTGGGCTAAGGAAAAGGAAAAATCAAACTATCAGCTGTTTCCAGGCCAGACAGTATATAAGCAACCGTACCATCACGTTGACTTCAAACAGGGGACTGTGTATTTGTACCCGAATTTTTTAGCACAAATAGCACTCAGCTTTCTGTATAAACTTTAGGTTATTACAAATGGAAGAGCAAGGGGATATGGAAACTTAGTTATCCTACGAAGTTTCAATTTACAAATTAAAAAGGCAGTTCTTGTGTTTTTAAATTGAACCATTAACTGAATGCAATCTTAAGCACCACTGTTATCATAAAATTTGAAGGGGTCGAGGTGAAAGACGAAAGGAGAAAAAGACTACCTACGCCATTCGGTAACTCATAAGTTTTTCTAGGCAATAGGTTTACAAGCTCTAATCACCACTATTATCAGAGATTTTTAAGTATATTTTTCAATAAGAAACAACTCAATTTCTCTATATACATCAGATAAATATTCGACAAACACTGGGAAAAATCAAAACCAAACGCAAACCAGAAGACTTCACAGGAAAAATGTGTACGCCTTAATCATTTTCACGGAGAAGGATGATGTAATTTTGTCAAATGTGCATTGAAAGATTCAGAAATCTTTTTTGTTTATTTTATTTTTATTTTTCACCTTTAAGGAGGAGAAAAGTGATTACAGGTGTTCAGTTTGTGACTAACCATATCTAAGGATAGAAACGAGAATCCTCACTGATTCAATTTGGTAAACTAGGGGTAGTAAATGAGAACGTTTCATTGACAAATGATAGGAAAGCCATCTAGTTTCTGAATTAGTCAAAGAATGCATGCCAAGAACATTTTACTTTTTACTGGGAAAAGATTGCGACAACGTATTTACATAGTATTATCTCCTAAGAATATAACGGAAACAAGAAGCTGTGAATCATAAAAAAGACTACTCGTGACACTTCCAATAAGTTTGATTTGAACACCAAAAACTTATCTACAAGGCACCAGAAACAGGTCCAGGTACATAACAAACTTTGTTGTCTTTGGAAATTGTCACATATGATACCAGAGTAAATTCTCATTGATACATGTTCGATGATGAGTATTTGATGTGAATTGCCATGTCTTGGCTTGAGGTTTGAGGTTAAAAACTAACCTTTTGGATGCAATTATTCATCATTCTCTAAACTCAAATAATTTTGAAATTTTTGACAGTGATTGAAGAGGAAAAACTGTAGAGATGAAGTGCAGTAAGTTGACGACTACAAGACTGCACAAGATGAAGCAACCAATATTAATAACTCTTTGATGAATAAATTCAAGATCAAAATCTTTTGAATCACAATGCAAGATTCCATTCCTCAAGTTCAATTTTCTATCCACAAGGTCAATATTTAATAGTTTCAATAGAACATGCGAGTGGGCGAGAATAGAGAAAAAATGAAAACAAAAAGAATGCAAGGAAATCATCTGCACAAAACCTACATAGAGAAATGAAGATCTCTGCTCAATCTATACACTGCGATTAGCTACAGTAGCAGTTTTAGATGTTCGACACTTACTTTCATGTGTATTGGAAATTACAGGTGTCAAATATCATTGCAAGCATCATACATTTGAGCTCAATAATTAAGAAGAGTTAATACCTTACTATCTTCAATGGTAAAACATTGCAAGCATCGCTGGACAACATGGTTACCATTTAGGTCTATGATGAGGGCAAGAAATCCCGGTTCAAGGGCTGCAATAGCTAATGAAATTTGCTTCCTTGTTTTGAGAGTCTCAATCAACTTCTGGACCACTCGAGTGCTGATACAAAAAGAACAAAATGTGTAATCAAAATGCAGAAACTGAAAGACAGCAAAATGTACACGACTTACCCATGTGCATTTAAAGAGATCCTAACAAGCTCCCCTGGCTCCTCAGTTACCCTAAGCAGAATCTCCATTCTTTGGTCTTCATTGCACACTTCTAACAGTTTTTGCACAAGGTAATTGCCAAAGGGATTCATCATAAGTTCAACCACATGATGAATTACCTCACTAAATATTATTTGAACATCTCGAGAAGTCCCTTCATCAAACATCCTTTGCAAGAATCGGCATCCATGCTGATCCTTGGCTATATGATATATGTATCCTTGCGCTTCGGCTAGGGAGCTACACTTTGATGTGATCGAGAAAGGGCAACGTGTCCTTGCAATTCGGCCACTTTCTTGGATTTTAGAAACATGTGGATGGCCGTCTAGTTGTGACCTGGTTTCTTGGGGTATGAACTCTCGAGTATTTTGTCCCCTAGAACGTCCATATCTTCTTATCATTGCATCATTTAGATCTTCCCCTTGAACGATTAAGCCATCTTCTCTGGTTAAGCCTTCAACAACCCATTCAGGCAATCCAACAAACGCAGGTATTTTGATCCTTCCATTAAGCACTGGTTGATGGAAATGAAGTAAATTTTGTGCACTAAATTGAGGCATTAAGTGAGTTGATTGAAGCACGTTAGGCAATGCAAAAACATCTCTGCCATCAATCAGATTCATCCCATTTCGTGAAGCATGAATTGAAGTATCAGGCCTGTTCAAAGTGGAAGAATTCAAAGCTGGAACTCCCATGAGGAAATCATTGCCTGCCTGCATATTATTCCTATAAAATTGAGAACTCGAAGCAGAATTCTCACAATCTGATTGAGCAAACAATCCATGAGATTGAACAGGGGAATACCAGGATCCCAATAAATTACCCATTCTGTAATCCTGACCCTCAAAATTCACAGGACTTCTTGGAACGTAAGAATTAAACCTTCCCCAATTCGAAAAACCCTTCCCATAATTAACAGATTCCCCACTCATGGATTGATCACAAACTTGAATACCGTTTGGGGATGCTGAAACGTCCCCTTTAGCATCATTAATACAAAATTTACCAAAATTTCTTATCAACTTCAGTTCATCAACCATATTTTTATCATTGGACTTTTTAAATTCTGGCCAAAGTCCATTCCCAGAAATTGAGTGGGGCTTCAGCTCTTCAAATTGGGGTGGGGTGGGTGATCCACTATCAGAAAATGAATGCCCACGAGAGAGCAGGCTTGATGAAGAACCATCAGATTGTAAAGAAAACCCACTCACTGGAGAAGAAATACATGCATACTTTTGCTTTAACAATTCATCATCAGGCATACCGCGATCACGACCGTTAATTTTCCTTGGCGCAGACGATGCATTACCATATCCATGATGATCAAGATTATGATGATGAGATTTGGCATGTGTGATTTGAATATTCAATGAAGATGTTGCATGTGGGATCTCACCCAATAGCATTTCAAACTCATCAGCATCCTTCATGTTTTCTACTCTCTTCTCGATCTTCACTCTCTCAAACGTTAAACTAACAAGAAAAACACCCAAGAAAAAGATACAACAAACTCAAGATTTAACAACAGTAGCAATGAAAACAGTGAAAAAAAATAGGAGAGATTCGTCTAGAAATGATCAAAAGAAGAGAAAATAATTAAGAACCCACGAGAAATTACCGCTTTTGAGCATCTGGATTGGTCAGTCCAATTGATAAAAATGGAAAGGGATGGTGAAATGACGAAATTTCATAAGCATTTCGTTTCGATTTTCATTTCAAGAAAGATCTTTTTTAAAGATCATTTGGGTTTTGAACGAGAGTTGGTGAAGCATGCAAATATGAATGGATTAGTTACATACATATACTGTAGATTATACATATACAGACTCTGGAACGGTGTCGAGCCATTAAACCTGGAGAAATGATTCAAATGAAACGGACTCTCTCTCTTTCTCTGTAGATACACGTTTCTCTGTATTACAGTACAGTAAGGGAGTTTTAAGAGTGAGAAAATTTGTTACTGTCAAACGTTGTCGTTTGTTGTTTGCAATTTTTTGTCTATGGTAAATGCAATAAGATTGAGAGAAAATTGCATTGGTGGACCGTAACTTACCATATTAAATTGGTTTATGACATTTTATTATAGTTGTACAATTAAAATTCAATTAACGTAATTGTCAAATTTGTGTTAAATGGTCACACGAAAATCATCTAAACTTGTGTAACTTGTCATGTGGTCCTCGACTCCTCGTATATTTATCTTTATGAAGTTTGGTTTTGCTTTATAATGAGTGTCCAATATTCAGTATGTTTCACGAGAATTGCATGACAATTTAATGAATTTTTTTTCTTTTTTTTAACATAATGATTTGTACATATAATTATGTCTCTAACATTTTACTATAGTTGCACAATTCATTTTTAATTAACAAAATTGTCAAATTTGTATTAAATGGTCACTGAAAATTGTCTAAATCCGTGTCAGATCTCCACGTGGTCCTCTTATGTTCAGCTTTATATTGTTTAGTTCAGGTTTACAATGTGAGGCCAATATTTAGAAATTTGACGTGGGACTTGCTTCATGACGATTGTGTGACAACTTAATGAAAATTTACATGGTTTTGACCATAGTGATTTGTAGATATTATGATAATTGAGGACTAACATGCTATTGAAGCAATAGATTAAGGAGGCGGAGTTATCCTTGGATGAAACGTTTTTAATTTGTGTTATTTATTCTTATTTTAATAGAAAGAAAAGGTCAACTAGAAACCGTATCTGCCTAAAGTAATTATCCCATTCAATCATTTTAATTTATTTTGTCCACGTGGAAAAAGGCTTTGTTCATGTTTGGGGATCATTTTTTATAATTTATTTTCCTCAAACTTATTTTTAATCACACAATTTATGAAATCCACATTCCTATCAACTTTTAACCCTTTGCTTTATCAATTTTTATCATAACTTAATAAAAATTGAGTTTAGCTAAACCAGGGTTTATAACCAGGTTTCTTCTAAAATAATTGTTAAATTAGCATTGGGAATTGTTCATTCTACAAAAGTTTTTGAGAAATATGTTTGATAAATAATCTAAACAAATTATTTAAACGGATGAATAATGATATCTAGCACCAGTTTAGGTGTCTGCACTTGATATGTGCATTTAAATGGATATTTTGACTTTGCATTTAAATAAATTTATCATTTAATGACTTCTAATTACCGCCTAGAGTGGTGCTAAACACTAGTAGTACTAAATGACATTACTCTAAATAGATTGAATGGATTAAAGGGATGTATATAATCGAGATTTTTATAAACCATTTTTTAAGTGATGAATCGTGACCTTCTATAAATTTGTATAAAATTAATGAAAATCTTTCTTAATCTTTATAAACTTTTATAATTCATTTGACCTTTCAAGATTTTTTATTAAATAAATAAATAATATAAAATATTTTAGGCTTTTTTGATTAAAAAAAATCAATATTTAATGTTCGGTATTATCAATATCTTATACCTTTAAAAAGTTTTAAAAAAAAAAAAAACCAATCAATATATATATAATTCAATTACAATTCTATAAAAGTTAATTACAAATTAATTTTTTTCATAATAAAATTAATAAAAAGAAAACTTTGTTATAAGAATTCTTTAATTAAATGAGGAGAAATGATGAGAGAGAGAGAGAGAGAACCCATAGAAAAAAAATTTAAATCATGACTGTAAGGTTCGTAGAAAGGATGAGAAAATGAAATACTTAAGGAAAAAATATATGTTAGAAAAATCTTTTTGTGAAGTCTCTCAAAATATTGTGGTGAATGATTGACTATTTTTGCAAATTTGTTTTGGTATATTTAGTTTAAAAGTTAGTACTTTAGAAAGTTTGTAAACATTTAAAAGCCATTGATATTTTGATTATCTCATAGCTTCTTCTAAAAAGTTTTAAATTGAACACACTGTATTTTAAAGACTTTTTAAAATTCTTTAAAAGTCTCTATTTAGTATATTTTTAAAAGATTTTGATAAAAGTTGATGGAATGCGTGGTTGAAAAATTGTGGGATATGTGGTTGAAATTAATTGTTAACATTAATTTAGATTAAAATTTAGATTTTAATTCTTACCAAACACATGGCTAAATATATTAATATTTTTATAGATTCTTAAAATATCTATATTGAATACTCCTAAATTTTTTAAATTCTTAAAAGTCCATCATCAAATACACTTCTCTCTTTTTCTCACTCTATATATAATATAAAAAATTAGGTAGGTGAAAAAAGAAAATAATTTTTCCCCCTTAATTATGACCTGACCTTCTTCTAACCTTTTTTTTTTAACTCAAGATATCTTTTTTTAGTCAATTTTCTTAGAATCAATGATTTTCCTATGATTAGGAATTTATTTTTCTTTTTTCTAGATTTTAATATCTCCAAATTGTTTACCAATTTATATAGGCTTTGTTTGAGCTACATTGTTGAAAAAAATAGATTTCGAAATAGTGACATTTTTTTAAGAATATGTAGTTAAAAAGTAGAGAAATATTTTGAATTTACGTATAAAATTATTTTATTGAAAAATGTGTGATTAAAATTGAATTTGAGAAAAATAAATTTTTAAACATGGACATGGACTTGGACATGGAAACTAGAGAGAAATATGGGGGGAGGATGCGGTTGTTGTGGTGGGATATATACAGAAAGAAAGAGGGGAGTGTATATGGAATCGGATGAGACTCATTTTGAAAATTTGAACTGTTTTAATGATATAATTCTAGTGTATTAGATTTGTTGAAATTAATTATTGAAATTATTTGTCAGAAAAATTTGTAGGAGGGATGCCATTAGCATTAATATCAGAAACATATTTAATTAATTGGTTTTATTTTCCCTAACTGACATTCATAACCTTTTTCCTACTTTCCAAGTAGGATTTTCATTTAGATGGGTAAAATTATATTCAAACCATCTTCATTGTTTGCATCTCCACATTCTAACTGTGCTAGATGTCCTTAATGTTTATACATTATCTTCTTCGTATCCTCAAAAAAAAAAAATCTCTTAATATTATCAATTTTCAATTAATTGGCACATCTTGTCATTGATAATGATTTTTGTTCATATATTTTATTGGTGTGCTTTGAAACGAAGGATAAAAATTTTATTAAACTTTTATATATTTTGTTTAAGAATATGAGATATAAATAGTTCTTTTACGTCCTCCTAATGGACCTATTGGATGAAAAATCATCATCAAATAAAATATACTAATTAATAGAAAATTAACGATTAAAATAGCAGAAAAATGAAAAATAATGAAACAACGAGCAAAAGTAAGATCATTCATCGTAATCAAAGTATAAAGGAGCAAACAAATTTCGTGATGTGAATATAATTTTCTTATTTATGTCATCTAGAGATATAAAGCAAGTCACCTTCGGACACAACAAGTTGTGTAGGTATCAGCGGCGGACCCATCACCCGACGAGGGGGCGCGGCCGCGCGTGCTGGGCTCTACCGAAATTTATAAGTACAGATGCGTAGTTGAAGTTTTCTGAGCCATTGTGACTGTGAAGACAAGGAATTGCCGAACTGGGGAAGAAAAGATTGGGGAAGATGAGTAAATGGGGTTTTTTTTTTTTTTTTATTAACTTGGGCCCTTTTTTAGTTGACCCTTTTTCTTTGAAAAACAAGGCCCGTTATTCATTAAGTGAATTCAGTTGGAAACCCAATGCCCAATTGCCCTAATTTCAATTGAGGAAATTACATATAACCCTGTTTTTAAAACTTATACTTCATTAATCAGATTATAAGT
>CAIGRP010052144.1:0-18306 GCA_903798385.1 Fraxinus cuspidata
ATAAAAATGTAAGTTCAAATAATATCTTTCAAATGAAAACTTTGATAAGTAGATTTTTTAAAGTTAATTTAATCAAAAATTTTTCAAAACTAAATGATTTGATAATAATAAATGAGATGAGTATAATTTTGCTCAAAAGTATCTCATTTGAGTGCTTTTAAGTGTTAAAATGAATGACAAGAGAATTTGTAGTTATAGCAGTATTCTGCCGAACCGGACGACCTATCCAGATGTTCGGAACAGTACCGAACAACTCAAAAAATAGCCGTTGAAAATCAGTCAGAACGGTCGGATTTTTTACCATTGCGGATGAACTGTACGTCTGGTTCATCCATCCGGACGTCCGAATGGATAAAAGAATATTTGTCAAACCGGACGCCTTGTCTGGACGGTCCGGATCATCCGGATGCCCGAATGGTCAACTGGACGTCCAGTTGACCTTTGACTTTTTTTTAAAGACGTGATCTAAGTTCAAGTATCACTTTGAAAAATCAATCTTACATTTGTTCAAAAATATTTTATGCAAGTGATATGAAAAATAACTCTTCATGCATAAAATGATTTTTGAACTATTGTAATTCATTACTAAAGATCAAAGTGTTTATACATTTACATATGATTTCGAAGGCTAGTGTTTGATCTTGTTTAGAAGTTTCTTTCATGTTTGGCTCTTAAACTCTTGACATTTCTTGACGTTTGGCTTTAATGTTTGACTTCGATTATAACGTTCTTCATGAGCCCAATTTATGATGTGTTGATTTTGGCAATGCTTGATTAATTTTAACGTTGAACTATCATCACTCAAATCAATTGTTAGAAACAATATTAATCTTTTTTGTTATGATCAAAACAATAAGGATGAAATCAACCGTAGGTCAAGAGAATGATTTCTCCAACAACCTTTAACTAGACACAATTTTATTATTTCACATCTTGCATCTTATTTGGCTTTTTTTTTTTTTTAGTTGAGCTTTGTTTAACTTCAATGATAAAGCAAAAGTTAAATTTGATATCTACTAAGCTTTAGAAATAGATAATATCTTCTTAAATACTGGAGAAACCCATTGTGAACTCCATCATTGAACAATTGCACCCAAGTTCTAAATAACATCTCAAAGACTAATATATGATATCCTATCTTTTCATTTTACCAATTCTTAGAAAAATTCAATTATTTCCCAATTTAAAGTTATTATGCTTTCACACTCTCCAAATCTTCGACTTATATCATGATTTGAACTATTCTCTAATCATATCCTTTTAATATAACAACGGTTACATATTAAGATCAAATAACTTCCTTTTGCCATATAATAAATACGTCCTTGGAATATTTCAATATTATATAACCTCAATTATCGCCACCTGTGTCTAGTTCTTATATGACAGTTCCATGAAAAGTAAATAATTGTCCAAGTCCTCTTTAATTAACAAATCATAGTTGATAGCCTCTCCTCTGAACTTGTCTTCATAGTGTCCATAGTGTCTGATATTCTATTAAAAGAAGCTTCAGTAACTCCCTATAAACTAAGCCAAATATAATCAAACTCCACTATATAAATAACTATGTTATCTATATATAGTTTTATATCTCTCTCTTATTAACTCACTATATCATTTGGAAAGAATCATGTGACCTTTATGGATCTGTCAATAATGATCCAAATACCATTTAATCTCCAGTCTATGTACTTGGAACCCCAAATGAAAAATATTTGAGGGTAACTAATTTCATTCTAAATTGACAATATATGTAAAAATTAAATTGTTCATGATTTTCTAAAATTCTAGCTACCCCAACAACAATGGAGATAGCTCAACAGTGTTCTTTTCCTTTAATTCTATATCGCCTAATGATAATATATACACAACTTCAATTTTAAACCTTTTGAATAAAAATATACATTAAACTCAGATGATCGATAAGTATCGATGTTTCTCATAATGTGATAACACCACAATTCCTAAATTCAACCCCAATATAACCAACTCTAAATCATGTTTTAATCATGCATTTTCAACAATCTACAATAAATCCATAATTTATCACTTTATTCCCCAACACTTTCTAAACCCAGATATAATTTATTGTCATAAGTCATGCTCATCAGCTTTAGATACAAAAGCAAATATTCCCTATGAATTAAATAGACAGCAAAACTTTCTTTTTTTTACATTTCTAAACCCGCACAATTTTGGTACTTTTTCTTTCTATGAAGAGACGATAATAACATTTAATCCATGATAATTCTATATTCTTATTCCCTAGAGAGGCCATTAACTTATTACCAATGCATAAGCCTTCTTGTATAGTACGTAAAAACCTTTAATTAAGATAATGTAACCAAAGGACACCATTTCACAATTGAATAAAATTTATATTTGACGATCATCTTAGACTTTAAACTATCCAACATATCATTCCTATATCACATACCGGATAGATCTTGGTAAGAATGGAATATTTTATTCGTGGGATCCAAAAATTACAATCGAAAATAACCCAAACATTACATCACTAAAATTTCAACAAATTCACCTTAACTCCAAAATTTAGCTCGAAGATTCCAAATTGTATGAAATATAACATAATAATCCAACAAATGGCCTTGACAAAATTAACTAAATTAATAACCCAATACCTCATCACATTATTTTGTTGTAGGACAACCATAACATTCATTTATTTGTTAGTTACTATTTCATGTTGTGACCAAGTAACCTTGTCATTTATCATCATATTGTATGATCCCAAATATTAAATAGTATCCATTTTCCTTAAGATCACACAATAGTAACCTTCATATTTATCACCTAAACATTTCATACATCAATATATCACCAAGATTCCATAAGTTAATATCCCAACGTCAATAAAGTCCAACTCTAACATTCTCTACTCCCGGTTCACATAACATACTTGAATGCACACATCCATTGAATTCCATTTCTTAAACAACATATTACCCCCATAATAAGTAATCATTATGAAGTCTATCCCTATTATTCTCACATTCTTTCTAATCAACAACTCATAAACAATCGAAATAATTGGAATCACCAAAATATCAATTCCCTTTATGCCTAAAATACACAATAACACATTGTTATCAATTAATCAACAAATCAGCCTTTTATCTTCCACAAATTCTTATCATATAGCGTAAGTATACACCATCATGATTTCTATCATCATGTCATATAAGTGGTCACAAATCACCAAAAAGTATTGATAACTCTAATGACCATTTGACTTCCCAAAATAATTAAGATTCCTCACTGATTGTTACCAATTACACAAACAATATAATTCCCTTTTATTTATCGTGCAAACTAAAATTAGAGATTTTCCCGTATATACATTAAAGGATTATATAATCTCACACATAATTCGGTACTTAGGTAACTATGTACTCTATTCCTTCAACGCACTCTTAGATCATTGTAACTTACATACTTACATACTAGTCACTTCTAAATTTATTAAAAATATTATTCTATCATTTTAGGTTCCAAACAGTGTAGTAACAAGAGCTTTAGAGCCTATGATTTCTGCTACCACGACATGTTACCAAACACACTGAATATGCATGATATGCCAACGCATGAACCTTGAAAACTTTCAAAACGTTATAAATCATGCTCTAAAACCGACACGACCCGCCTCGAATCACCCTAGTGGACCCGAAACGTAAAGTGTACCAATGGTAGATGCTAACTAAATGTCAAATCTACCAAGGCTGACTATGAATTACTACTAAATATGCCAAATCAATTGCTTATGAAAAAAATATAATGTATTACTTCGTGCTTTATCAAATGTATCATGTCACTCCATTACAGCACACCGATAGTGAAACTAATAATCAGACTCCTCTAGCTATAAAGAGCCAACTGCTACCTGTAAGAAAAATCGTGAAGAAAAATATGAGTTGATAGTGCAGTGAGTGAAAAATTTGAAAATAGTTATACTTTGTCTTCTATATATATTTATAGAAAATCAAGTCCGTATTATTTAACAGTTCACAACATAACATCGGATAGTAATAATCAAGACACGAGTCATTCTCATAATCATGATATAATCATCAACTGAAATCTATACCATTATCTCATCACATCAAATGTATCAAAAAATCTACCAAAAATATATCCTCTCACTGAAATCCGTAATCTGGTCGAACGTGCGTAGACGGGCTGTATGGCTAAGCACTCCCAACACCCTTAGGCCCCTTCAGTGAACGGAAGTGGGTCTCAAAAAGACCTTTCATAATCAATACTAGAACACGGCCAAGGCCCCCAGTGAAATATATATACATGGTCAAAACCCCTCAGTGTAGTATAGAACGCGGCCAAGACCCCTCGGTGAACTACAATAAGTATATAATCAGGGGTACTTCCTGATGGATTTCAATATCACATATGTCTCACATTCCAATTCACAAATAACCATATACAATCTTTAAAATTCCAAATATATCATAATTCCAAAGAATATTTCCACATTAATTATGCAATTGGACAAATAATTCACATAATTGCATAAAATGTATACTAGTATAATTTATCAGTACTTGAATAATATTTAACTTTTTCCACTCACAAAGCTATGTACGTAACAATCAACTAGGTTGGTAGGCTATCGCGTTCTCCGTGTTACCACCTGAGAGATAATAACAACTGAATCATTACTCACTTCTATTCGAATTAATAATTGATTGTAATTATCAAAGTAACTAGTTTCTCTTCTCCCTCTTTCCTATTGTGTGACCGATGCAAAATATTACATATAGAAATTAAAATATCAATGTTGTTTCCTCCATTTCAAAATACATATACTCATGCCCTTATATTCATTAATACTGCAATTCAACTTCTTTATTTGTGTTTGGTGCCACAATTGTACAGATTCCGTTAATTTGCCATTCATTCACCATTTTCAGTTTCTAACTCGTTGGAGTAAGTAAATCCTATTTCTGGTTCACAATATTATATTATTCAAATCTAATTAATCACACACATGAACTCATTTCCTGAATTTCAATATTTCCTATTCCATTTTCATATTTAATTCCTCTCCCTCATTGACGACATATATTCTGCCCCCTTTCTTTTTATTGAGCATAAGCTATCCCATTTCTTTCATCTCTAGAATTAATAGACAGAACTTAATATAGCCCCAAAATTAAGCTAAAGACTGAACTGATGATTCTTAGTTCACTCTAAGCATACCACAATTAATTCATGAAATCATTTTCTGGTCTTACCTGATGAAGTAGTAAACATAGAATCAATTCCAGCAATAGGTGAAGTATGTCCCAGCTTAACTTTCCTCTTCTTTTTTTCTTTAATCTCTTTTTCTATTCTTCTTCCCTTTCTCTTCATTTTCTGGTTGCCTCTCGTTTCAGTCTCTGCTTCCCGTTTCTCCGAAAATTGAGAAAACAAATGGATAGGTACAAAATTAAATCGATAACTATAGAAAAATTGCAAGTCAAGTCCCCGATCTTCTTACAATATCATGTTTAGTCCTTTCATTTCCAATAATATCCATTTCATTTATTTTATTAGATTAATATTGTACAATTGCAAGTCAGGTCCCCAACCTTAATATAACATTTAGTCCTTTCATTGCCAATAATATAAACTAAATCCCTAGATTCATTTAATATATTTCTAGCCATTCGAGTATTAGCAATTACCAATTAGACCCCATGAAAAACCATTTATTCAACTTATTCCTTGTTTGGCTTTGGCTTTAACCTGTAGAATTACTTGACGTTGATTTAATAATTTCTTGACTTTGACTATAAATGAGTATGGTGTAATAGTTATTGAAGGCACTTGGATGACCACCTTGTATATATGGCATCCTTGTGCAATAATAATAATCATAATTCTTTACAATGATGTAAACATATTAAATTACTCAAAAAGTATACATAAAAGGATCGTTGAAGAAGATGCTGATGTTTTCCATTTGACATATCTTGTATCATACATCCCGAAGAAAGTTTCCAAAACAGGGAAGAGGAAGAATCTTGAAGCTCTTTGATGAAATCATACAATACGTCAGCATGTTTGAATTTATGGTTTAATATATACCATTTAAATGTGTGAATTAGAAAAACTTTCAACGAGTGTGATTACTAGACACGACTCTTCAATTGCAAGTGGTGCATATCAAAGAGTGTTGTTTCAAAACGGATGTGACCTTTAGATAGGATGCAATATACACTATTAAGTATGAAATTGTGCGATCTAATGGTTGAAATTAATTTGTGACAAAATATGCGACCATTCAAAGACACGTGAAAATCTATAAATTGAACCCTTCTAATTCTATTTTGTTCACTAAATTCTTTCTTTCTCCAAATTCTGTCAAAATAATTTTAATATTATTTTCAAATTTTGTGTTCAATATTTAATATTCAATATCTTCTATTCTAGAAGAGTATAGTCAAGTTTTGATTTTTTCAGCAAAAATCAACATTGTGCTACATTAATGTTGGAAAAAACGTTGTATATTGAGATACGGACATCCATTTGACCTAGCACTAGTATATGTAAACAAACATCGGAATTCTCAAATTATGATATATGTGTGAGTTTATTTGTTTGTGGCACAACCTCTGTTTTACGATGATCAAGATACAATTTCGGTACAACCTAATGGCTCTATTGAGGACACATAGACGTATTGACTTGTAGGAACAAGGTTGTGTGTTATTGACTCCCAATGGATGCCAACTGTTTATAGAAGTATATGAACTTTTACGAATGTTAAAATTGAGAATCAAAATATGATTTTTCTCAAACATCATTTCTTGAATTTCGATATGGAGGCACCTTTCTTGTACATCAAATGTCTCGTGGCTAACATTAAAAGTGGTCATGCCTATAATGTTGTTTCCTGTGCAGTGGGAATTTAAATTGGAATCTCATTTTTTGGTTCTGATGACGATCAGAATTTGATGGTCTCATATGTCGCCAACATGGAAATGGTTTTCCTGATAGCAATAAACAATGACATATAAACAGCCATTTAAAGAGAGGAGAATTATCTCAAATGTATTTTTTTGCAAATTCTAGTCATTTGAATTAATGTTGTAATGACTCTACTTAAAGGAGATAAAAGAGAGAATGTATATGATCTATTCTGTAGATCGACAATTTTTTCTCGAAGCGAGAGAAATGTTTAAAACACTTTGAGAAGGAGAAAAAATGGCTTTCAATTTTTATTTGTGAATCGACGGTCTCAAAAATGAAAGTTCATGGACTTTACTGAGCATTGACATTCATAATCATTTTATAATGTTAACTAGAGGTGGAATGAAATTATTTATTCGGTAGATTGAACTTTATATGGTTAGATGAATATTGTGTGCTAAACTAAGTCCTACCTAGAATTGTGAGGGTAGGATTATTTTGTTCATACTATTCTCAGTCAAAATTTGGATGCACTCCAGGATTTGTCAGGGGTGGCCTTACTTTCTTCAAATTAGAACATCTATATATTTGAAGAATATTCGAAATGATAAAATGTACCATTTTGAATACCTTTTAAAAATGAATGCACATGAAGTTGAAAATTGGATATCCAATATAAGGATTCAAAATCTATTAGTAAATATGATTTACTATTGAGAGCGTAGTTGTTTCATGAAAATTCTCTATACAACTTCATATTTGAAAGAAATTAGAGCTTTCAGTAAAATTACATGAAGCATGATGGCTTCAAAGATTTTGGAAGATTTTTTTTAATTGGTGACAATTTGTGACTGTTATGTCATTTGATCAAGATAGTAGCTACAAATGAAATGGAATAAAATGTCATTTATAATGGTAAGTATCGACTATATGTTGTAGACATAACATCATTTGGTTGTTGCTCTCAAATGAAACAGGGCTGATTGTTTTATCGAAGAATAACCTATTGAATCCATTTATAAATGGGTTATCTAAAGAGAATAGTTGCACATCGAGTGAAATGGGCGTACAACCTAAACAAATGGGTCAGCTTCATGGAAATCTAACCGGCGACTGGAGATCACATGGACTAGTTTCAATAGGAAATCTAGTTATGGCTGACTTGATGAGAAACAATTCGGAGTTTTAACTCTTCCCTATTTTTATGATGCAATTAAGAACTACATACCAAAGATTGGTTAGGATAAGTTATGCTTTTAATAATGGATATATCTTGTAGATAGTACAAGTGCAGTATTGTAGGGTACTCTTTATAAAATATCACCTATGTGAGTGCAAACTTTGTGAGTTCTATAAAGATGAATTCTTTAATGCACTTGCAGAACCAAGATGCCAAAATAATGAACACAATAGAGAACCAAAGTTTATATGAAAGATAATGTGTTCGACATATAGTTTAAAATGTTGCATTCACTACTAGCCAAGTGCATCCGATAGATTCTTACTAAGGATGGTTTAAAGTGAAAGTTATCGATCCTAAAGCATTATATTTCAGTTATACTTTTCTTTATCTTCCTTATTCTTAGTCGATTTCTTCCATTTATGTGGGGATTGTTGGAATAATCGATTTAATGTATATAATTTAATTGTGTGAATTGAAAAAGTATCCAAACACCGGTCTCCAACGGGTGTGATTACTAGACACGACTCTTCAATTGCAAATGATGCATATCAAATAATCATATTATTTCGGAATAGGTGTGAACTGTTGATAGGGTGCAATCTACACCATTTATGAAATGATCTTATCTAATGGTTAAAATTAGTTTGTGCCAAAAGAGGCAACCATTCAAAGAGACGTATGAAAATCTATAAATAAGACTCTCGTAATTCCATTCTAGAAACAATTAAGCATAGATTCGTTCGACAAAATTAATATTGTGCTATATTTAAATTTGGATGAAGTATTGTATTCTAAGAAACTTACGTTCATTTGATCATGTTAGCACTAATGTAGGGGGCAAAATCTATATTAAGGATATTTGCATTTGCATACTTCGCTTTATTACATCTCCTTATATTTTTTACATGCCACTAAGTCAATATTTGTGCACGTATCTTGGTTTCGGTAAGTCAAAGTATTATTCAATATTTTGCATGTGTACGTCGTGATTTTATCATCTTTTCATACACGTAATTTTGATTAGCGAAATATAAGTTATGCACCATTTATCCCACACTGCATGTATCCACGTGTTTGAATTAAGCTATCAACAATAGTGAATGAAAAAGAATTCTCATGACGAGGTGATAAAATGTGAATTTTCTGTTTACAATTGTTATCTTATATTAATCTTTCAAAAAAACTAAAAAATAAAAACAAGTGCATATTGCCAAGCTATGGCTATTATGTTGTAAACTACCATATATGGAACTCAAGCACCATTGGCTCCGTATGTGGGAATTAAAAAGGGAAATAGTGTTTTGTATCATCATTATATATAACTATAGGTCAACCATTAGTGTATCGACATACAATTACTCCGTGTAAAGAAGCAACAAGTTCTTACCATTTAAGAGTAACATATTAACTAGATTGTTACCATATGTAATATAAAAATTAATCAGCAACCCATAATTATTAATCGCTATAAAAATTTAATATCAGTGCATACCCATCATTGTTCGTAGAATATTTTAAAAGCAATAATTTTTTCGAAATATAAATTTTAGGCTTCAAACAAAATCAATTGTGAGAAACAATAATCTTTAAAGGAAAATCACAAGTTCCTTAATATTTCCAAAGAAAACCCTCCAAACTTCAAAAACGCCCTCTACGAGATATCAATCCTCCTCCTTCATTTCAACATTTTACAAAACCTGTTTATATTCCTATTTCCGAGATGGAAACATCTTGGATTCATAGGTATTCATCTCTTGATGAATGGCCTTTAAAATATTTTCCTGCAAATTTTCAATATATGCCGAAAACTATTAAAAAATCTAGAGCTTATTATAAAGATATCCTCATCAAATCAAGATCAGTCATAATAACGCATAATCAATATAAAAAAATTATATTGAATTTTCTAAAATATCAATTCAAGTGGTACTGTTATTTGAAGAGTTGGGACATGACCCATGGAAAGAGAAGAAAATGTGTCTCTCAAAGACGATTAATTCGAATCTCTTTTCAATTATTTTGATTACCAAAAAGCATCTTTAGACCAGTTCCTCATTCTTGGTTTATACTTTTTCATCAAAATTGTTTAAATTTTTCAGAATGGTTTCAAAAATGGTTCGAATATTTTGGACTTGAAGATAGATTTACGTAGTCTTATTTTTCAATGGTTAGAACAGTTCAAAAAAGAGGCTAAAACCTTTTTTAAAACCTTAATAAAATATTTTGTTTCAATTTGCTCATAATTTAAATGTCTCATGGATATTTTGTTGGGACTATCAAATTGTTCAAAAGCCAGGCTCTGAATATTATGTTAAAAATGTTATTCGGAGATTAAAAATCAAATGGTGATCAAAATTTCATGAGACTAATTGCTACCCAAAAGTAGTAAATTCATGAATCTGAGAACAAGGGAATGCAGGCTTTCCAAAGTTATCAAAGAAGGAACTTGACTAAAGAGTTGATTTCCTCGTAGGAAAATCAAGATTATTGACTATGTTTAGTCAATGCAAAACTCTAGAACAACGGCATGCTGTTTTAGAAACAATTGCTAGTCTTGTAAAATCTTCATCAAAAAGATCGTACTCAAAGGATTTAAAAAAACATTCTTGTCAAGCAGACTCATCATATTACGAACAAAGCAATAAAGATATATGCTTTGGTCTAGAAATTATTGATGAATTAGTTGAAAAAGAAACTAAAAAAAACATTCCTTCAAAATGACTATATGGACCCGGTTATCTTTATGAGTTGAGAGAATATAGGGTTCAAAAGTCAAAGGATTCTCCTTTCAAAATGTGTATGCCACCAAACAAACTATTATTACTCCCCTTGCCAATTATAAAAAATGGACAAAGAAGTTTAGTAACTTTACTAAAGTAAATATCAAAAAGCCGGGAGAAATGGAAAAGCGGTGGTATAATTATGGTAGCAATTGTTTTTCAAAGTACAATTATCAAAAGTAGCTGCAATTGCTTTTCAAAAGTTGTTCAAATGGCAAACAAAAATTATCTTCAAGATTCTTCAATCAAATTCAATTTGGTTTCAAGTTTAGAGTTTCAACTATAAATGAAGACAGAAGAAGCAGAAGAAACTCTTCGAGTGTAATAGAGCAGGATATACTACGCTTCAAGAAAGTTGTTTTAATTATTATTGTAATTTTTAAACTTTCTTTAAGAATTTTACAATTTTCAAATTCAAGATTCAATCTTGTAATCTTCAAATATCAATTTTCATATTGTAATTTCAAAAATTTATATCAATAAATTCATTGTTTCCATCCATCTCTACTTCTCTTGTCCCTCTCCCATGACCTGTACCTCATTTGGTATCAGAGCCATAAGAGAGTAGTATGAGAGAGTAGTGCAAACTTTTGTTTGCATAGTGTCAAAGGTTAGGTTGGTGTAAGGCATGGATGTCTACTGAAGCGTTGATCAGCCGTGTTGTCGGAGTAGGCATTTAAGTGGTCCTGTTATAAGCTTTGCACAGCATCAATTTATCTGTAGCATTCTGTTTTCAATAGTAAGATTACTATTTTTTTTATTACTATTCAATTATGCCTTTTATATCAAATTGGTTCAGTAAGAGTACTGGTTCCAATAGTAGTAGTGATAATATTTCAAATTATTTTGAAAACAATGATGAAGAATTAGATCAAAATTATGCATCTGTATCAAACAGATGAATTTCAAATGGTTCGAATATAGCGAAGTATTCAAAAGTGGACTATCCCAAAGGTAGATGAAAGTTCTATCTATGAAATATGAAAATTTGATTTTACTCAAAATCATGTTATCAAAACACTGGAGCAAATTATTCCAATCAAAAATCAAACTGTTTCTATTAATTTGTTTTAAAAAGAAGCTATACAAGCTCACGACAAGAAATTTAAATATCTTGATGTTGGACTTGTTCAAATTGTAGTCAAACCTCTGTTTAGACTTGATCTAGACATTCCTGTTCTTGTAACCTAAGAGACAAGAGACTCTTAAGATTTGAACATTCATTACTTTCCATACTCGAATCTAACCTCGAGAGTGGTCTAGTATTTTCAAATTGTTATCCAAACTTTTCTATAAATCTTCCAGATGGAGCTATACTCAATTCTTTTAATCTTCAAATTCAAACAAAGAATTTTGATGTTGATGATCGTTTAAAAAATTTTGCTTTAATATATCGAATATATTACAAGCTTTTGAATACTCAACTCAATATTCGTATTCTTCGATCTTCTCCAAGAGATTAAAGTATTTTGGTCGAAGTGAATCCACTTCATTCAAATGATATGATTCCAAAGCTTATTCCATGGAATCTTCAAGCTAGAGGACTATAGTGGGATTTGAAAATGCTTAAATCCAATTCTAGCCCCTGTACGAAGAATTCCTAATCAAATTGTTTCTTTTTCTTATGGAAATGTCCAAAGTTATCTTTGATAAATCTTCATTTTCAAATATTTTTTAAAGATCTTATTCATCTAGATCTAGAAATAATACTTTTCAACCTTCAAGATTTTCAACATCTTCTTTCAAAGAAGTTGATTTCAATCATAATATTCCAAAAATTCGTTATCAAATTGATAAAGAAGTTGAATGAGAAATGGTTTTCCAACTTTGTCTAATATGGTACCTCCTACAGAGAGGCTTAATCAGAAATGTAATGTTATTTCTTGTATTCTGATAGACGAAATGAATTCATTACTGACAAAACTTCTTGAAGTCAAAAGTTTTAGAAAAATATTTCAAAAAAGTTTTTCTCAAGAAGAAATTGAATCTTAATGAGAAGAATTTGAAGTCTTTCCAGAGGATATAAGTTTGTGTGAGTGTGCATATTTCAAAGTTTATAATAAAAAACCTACTAAATCAAAAACTCTTCAAAATACAAATTCCTAAAAAAAGATTTGAAAAATACTTAAGGGTGATACTTTGCAAACTATTCATCCTCCTATGCAGGAAATTGTAATTTCTCAAGGAAATACTAAAATTTTTACATCTTCTCTCAAAAAGATATTTGGCGAATGATGAGATGATTTTGAAGTAGTAGTTAAAGATATTAAAAATATTCAAACTCAGAACAATTACACAAATATTGTTCTTCAATCTATGTGTTCTCGGTTAAACATAACTGAAATAAATTATGATTATGAGAAACCTATTTCAAAATCGACTGACAAAGGAAAAACTCATGTCAATGTTTTATTCAAACCTCATCCTTCAAATATGATTCCCCAAATTGGAAAATTAGATAATGAGACTCAAGTTTTAAAAGAACTTATAACTCAATTATCTAAACTAGCATCTCCTTCAAAAAATATCAATCTGTTGAAAATGAGAATTTTCATATCAATAAATTAAAAGGTTTATATACAAAATTTCCTCCATATTATCATCAAAATACTACTCATGATTTTCTTTTCGAAGAAAAAGCGAAATTTCAAATTTCTTTTACTGGTGACTTTGTTACTGAATGGAATATTGATGGTCAAATAGTTCGAATTTTAGAAGTCATGTCTGTGTGTTGGAAAACATATAGATGAAAAAATGTTGATCCCAAAACATCAACTTTTATAGGATTTACATGCCAACTCAAACATTGGTGGGGGTTAGAAGAAAAACAAGAGATAATGAACTCTCAAAATAATGAAACTAGAGAAAATGGCAGTTTCTGTGTCCTTATCTACAGTATCATCAAACATTTAATCGGAGTACCTGTTGATGTAAAGAATCGACATTCCGAAATTATGATGAATCTTCGATGTTCAAAACATCATGATTTTCGATGGTATCCACGTGACTTATTACATAAAGATTGTGATCAATCCTATTGGAAAGAAAGATTATATCTGGACTTCCGAATCTCTTTTCAGAAAGAGTAAGAACTTCAATCAGAAGCCAATATCAAGAAAATATTCCATATGATGAACTTACACATGGAGAAATTATTCATTTTGTCAAGAAAGAAGGTCTTGTACTTTGCTATGATCTAAAACTCAAAGCCAAATTAAAATTAGAAATATCTGAAAGTCGCAAAGAACTTGAATCATTTTGTGAACAATTATTCTAAAAAGCAATTTTCAAAGAAAAGGTTTTCAAAAAAATTCTAATGTTTCTTGCTGGAATGCAAACAAACGGAATATTATTCCAATAAATGTCCTATGAAAAGCATGATTAATAATCTTCAAATAAATGAAGATATTAAGTTTGAGCTCCTCAATCTTATCAATTATTCAGAATGATTCCGAATTAGAAATAGTTTGTCAACATCAAGAAGATTCCGATGTTGAGATTAGTTCTAATTCCTCTTCCTCTTCTTCAAATTATTCCAAAGAAATTTGTGGTTGTAAAACCATAAATATTCTTACCAAAGAAGAATAATTTATTCAAGAAATAGTTCAGAAAATTGAAAATTCTCAACTAAAGAAAAAGTTCAAATCTCTTATTCCTTCAAAACCTGATGAATTTGATGATTCTCATAGTATTAAAAAAGAATTATGAGCAAATTTAAAACTGAATCTTCAAAATTTTCCAAGTCGTCTAGTTTTGATTTAAGATCGGAGATCAATGAAATGAAATCTCAAATTTCTATTCTTTAAAATCAAATAAAAAATGTTAGAATGGAAGTAGTTCTCTTGAAGACGAAACAAGAGAATCAAACCATTTATAATTCTAATTCTTTTGAGCAAGAGGAAGTTGATTCTCAATCCTCAAAAAATCCTCAAATTGAATGAGAAAAGGTTAATGTTATTAGCCATATTCAACTTTAGAAATGGTATTGTCAAATGGAAAGTATTAACAAAAAAGATTTCAAACTTTATACTAGAGTCTTAATTGATTCTGGAGCACATCAAAATTGTACTAGGGAATGATTAATCCCTACAATAGCCACTGAACGTCTTTATGGTGCAAGTGGAAAAATGTTGAATATTCAATACAGACTTTCAAAAGCTCATATTTCCAATACAAATATTTATTTTAAAAATTTATTATATTTTGTTAAAAATTTAGACCAAGACGTAATTCTTGGCACTCCTTTTGTTGTCCGAATTTATCATTTTCAAGTTGGTTCAAAACGATTAACTACAAATATTTTTGGTCAAGAAATTATTTTTTCAAATTTACAAATCCTCCTTCTTAGAAAACTGTAAATACTTTGAAAGAAGTGTCCATTTCAAAAATTATTAATAATATTAATTTTAAGAAAAAAAACATATTCAATTTCTCAAGGAAGAAATAAAATTGCAATTAATCGAGGAAAAGTTGAAAGATTCGTCTTTTCGAAAGCAAATCTCTCTTTTTCAAAAGCGTATTGAAGAAGAGATATGCTCTACTATTTCAAATACTTTTTGGAATAGGAGAAAGCATATGGTGTCCCTACTATATACTCGTGATTTTCATGAATAAAATATTCGTACAAGATCCCATCATATTCAAATGAATACAGAATTGCTTAATCACTGTATCAAGAAAATTAATTATTTAGTGTTATCCGACCACGTAAATCACCATGGAGTTGTTCAGCATTTTATGTCAACAATTATGTCGAAATTGAACGAGGAGTCCCTCGTTTAGTTATCAATAACAAACCTCTCAATAAAACTCAATAATGGATTAGATATACATTACTTTAAAAGAAAGACCTATTAAATAGGTTATTCAAAGCTGTGATCTTTTCTAAATTTGATATGAAATCAGGTTTCACGCAAAACCAAATTAAAGAAGAAGATCACTATGAGAATTCATTCAATGTCCCTTTCGGATAATACGAATGGAATGTCATGCCATTCAGACTCCAAAATGCTCCTTTTGAATTTCAAAAAATTATGAATGATATTTTCAATCCTTAGTCAAATTTTTATAATTGTTTATATTGATGATCGTTTAGCTAAAAATGTAGTTTTATGTCAAAAAATTATTAGGTTTTTAGGACATAACATTCATTTAGGAACCATTACTCCAATTCAAAGAAGTTTAGATTTCATAGATAAATTCCCTGATGAAATTCTAGACAAAAATAGTTTTCAAAGATTTTTAGATTATGTTAATTACGTAGGTGACTTTATCAAATAGATAAGGATCATATAGATTCCCAGTTAATGAAATAGGAAATCCTAAGTTCAACTCTCAACGATTGCAGAGTAGTATGACATTTGGTGGATGTTGATATCATATGTAACAAAAATATATATGTTCAATTTTATCAAGTAATAGATATATTTCCTCTCTCTTTTAAATTTTTTTTTTTTTTTTTTAAAAAATTTCAACCTTAGACCCAGCAGTTAAACAAATCTGTCAGTTGAACCATCGATTCGATCGATANATCGATTCGATCGATAATTTATTTGGGTCAACAATCGGATCAGATATGATAACTATGTTTTGAAAAGTGAAAGAATAACTGCCAGTTAACATTTACTGAAATCCAAAAATGTATTTGTTTTATAATTTTGTCATTAGGGACTATTTAATTGTCAAATAAAATTATCAAAAGGAATAAGCATTGATACCAATTTTTTCTTCTCACATTCAACAACAAAATCTTTGTCATATCCAAACTATGAAATAATCCTTTTTTCCATTAGATTGATATTATTAGCAAATCGAATCTTGAAAGTAAGTGATTGGACCCATTTTTCAAACTTGAAATTCTTACACGATAAATATTATTAGACGGGTAGATAATGTACATTCACAATTACAATTTGAACTACGATATAAATAATTTCAATTCACGGTATTAGTTATTATTGCGGTCGTTAGCGGTCAATGGTTGCCCGTGCTCACTCAAGATCCAGGATTTGCCACTAGCAATGAGTATAGAGCAAGTTAAGGGAGTGGTGTAGTAGCTGGGGTGGGGGCTGGAGAGAAGGGTCGGACAGTGGTAGTGGCTACTTCCACTGCTGACGCAGTGGCTGAATTAATGGCTGTGGAGGAGCTTGGAATGAGTTTGAGTGAAGGGGGAAAAAACAACACGAGGGGAGTAGGCCTAAAAAGAAAGGGAGCTGGAAGCGGGTGAAGGGAAGTGGGCTGGTCTGCACACCAGTAGCCGACTGGAGCTCCTCTCCACTGAAGTTGTAGGAAGCAGTGCCTAGGGGCTGGAAGGAAGGGGTGAGAAACGCAGATTAGTTGCTGATTTGTTGGAGGAAGAGGGTAAGATGAAAAGAGGGATGATTACTGCTATATATAGTCATAGGGAGTGAGAATAACACTGATCAGGTGAATTCTACGCTGAAGGCCCGCTAATCATCATGAGTTGCTTATGAAGGAAAGTACTGGGGCGGGTAACCCTAGAACAGTGTCCAGACTGAGGTCTCTTATCTAAAAATATTCTCCCAACCTAGTTTTTGTGGCCAAAACTAGGTTATTTGAATCTCAGGCTAGTGATTTGAAAAGTAAAATAGGGATTGATTGGGGGCTTGTGGTGGATTGTGTTGGAAGGAGCTGGGAGCTGATGTTGTTGTGAAGAGATGAGTAGCAGTTTGATATCAGATCACATCCTGCTGGTCTTATTGATGCCTGGGTAAAATGTCTGACCAGTGAGTGATGGCAACTCGTTTTTATGGGAACCCACATTGGGAATTCCGTCATGCTAGCAGGGAATTACTAGGCCAGTAGATTCGTATGGGTCTGCCATGGATCTGATGAGGCAACTTTAATGAAATTGTGTCCGAGGATGAGAAGTTAAAACCATAGGATTGTACCACATTAATAGCTGGTCCTACTTTTAAAAGAATAAAAATGAAACTTTCAGCATAATATTTTGCAAGTACTTTTTAGGTTTTACTCTATATCATTACTATAGATAAATAGATATCAAAGTCTAAACTTCTCATTATCAATTTTACAAAGAAAGGGTAATATTCGCCATCAACATGCAAAGAAGGTGCCAAAGTCGTAACGTGTACACAAGAAAAGCTCATAACCTCCATTTTCAAATTTAAGGCAAAAGTTTACTAATAGTCCTAAAGTGAACTTCAATCAACAAGGACTAGTGGAGGAGAAAAACTTAAGATAAAACCATGGTTTGGCTATGCATCTTTGAATCCAAAGCATACGAAGTGAAAATAACAGTATTATCATGTCACTATGCCAAAGCTATGCAGAAACAGCTTAAAGGGTCTAGTTATCAGACTTTTTTATGTAATTGAAAATAATCAATCTACAAATCACATTGATATGCACAAAATTATCATTGCATAATCATGT
>CAIGRP010052145.1:0-45756 GCA_903798385.1 Fraxinus cuspidata
AATCACAAAATTTAATTTTAGTACCTTTATAATTCTTTAAAAAATTTGTACATGTAACAAGTTGTTCGTGTACAATTTTTAACTCCGCCTACTCGAAATTGAAGTAGTCGATTCCAAGCCCTGATAAATGATGAGTGTTTATCTTTTTATTATTATTATTATTTTAAAAAAGAAAAAGGTTTTAGGAAATATATATTTAAAAAAAATTTAGAAAATGTATATTTTTGTTTTAAATGTTTAGAAAAGGTATAGTAAAAAAAAAAAAAACTCGAGCTCGCGAGCTTAAACTCGGCTCGGCCCACCAGCCGCAAGCTCGTGGGCTGCGTCGAGCCCGAGCTCGGCTCATGACGAGCACGAGCAGAGCTCGTGAGTATAAGGGCCGAGCCGAGCATTGCCGCCGCTAATTTCGATTAATAGTTACACAATCAATTTTCCATCTAAACTAAACATCCATAAAGTAGTCATGTGATCTTCACATATTTGACTGTCCGAAGCTAAATTTTGCTTGTTAACTTATACATATTTATCCTATATGGTCATGTGAGCGTTCACGATTTAGATCTTTTTCGTTATTGAAGGCTTAGAATTTAGACTAGTTCACTGCCTATTAAAGTCTTTGGCATTCCACAAAGGATGAAGTCGCCTAATGGTGTTTCACGGGAACAAGAAATTCTTTATGAACATGAGCCGAAATTTTGTGCATGTGGACAAATCATGAGGACTATTTTTAAATTAAAGAAAGCACAAAGAAACATGTGGACAAATCATGAGGACTTCCATAGGATTGTACAAGCAAGCTGGAACATAGACATTATGGGGGACTGAACAATTTGTGCTTTGCAAGAAATTGCGTAATTTGAAAAGAGTGTTAAAGGAGCTTAATGTCAAATACTTTTGGACACATTTCTACAAGAGCGAACAATGCTAAGAAAAAGTAGGAGGCTGCACAACTTAAGCTTCATGATCAGTCCGCTAACATTCAATATCAACTTATGATGGCACAATTGAGGAAGAAAGCCGTGGGTTTATGTGAAGCGGAAATGAGTTTTTATTTTCAACAAGCAAAATGCAATTCTCAAGAATAGTGACAAGTGTACCAAATTCTTTCATTTATTGGTGAAGAGGAACACTAGGAGGAACTTTATTGCAAACGTACGTAAGAAAAATAGGACATATACCACTTCTTATAGATCAAGTTGCACAGGTATTTGTTCTATTTTATAGTGGATTGCTTGGCATCAGCTGCCGGGTTCGGTCCATTGAACCGAATATCTTGAGGGATGGGCCTTTAGTATTGCTGGAGCGAGGTAATTGGCTTATTTGGGACATATCTAGCCATGAAATCATGGAGGGACTCTTTGGTATTGGAAATGATAAATCATTCGGGCCGAACGAATAAACATCATGTTTTTTCAAGAAAGTACGGGGGATTGTCGAAAGTGATTTTGTGGAGGCTATTAAAGAATTCTTTTCCACTAGATCTCTCATTAAACAAATAAATCACACGGTCTTTGGTACCAAAGTCTAGCCATGCACCTACTGTTGGGGATTATATGCCTATTTCTTGTTGCAACATGTTTTACAAGGTTATCACTAAAATTCTTGCTTCCAGATTAAGGCCTACTTTGGGGAGCGTTGTTGATCAAGCATAAGTCACCTTTGTTGAGAGAATGAGTATGACGGAAAACATACATCTAGCCAAAGAACTATTGAGACAATATAATAGGAAGATAGTTGCTCCTCGATGTCTTGTTAAGATTGTTCTAAGGAAGGCTTATGACTCAGTTAGTTGGGACTTCCTTAAGGAGGTACTTGAGGCATTGTGCGTTCTTACTATATTCATTGAATGGGTCATGGAATGTGTCACTATACTAACGTACTCCATTGCTTTGAATGGGAGCATATATGGATTCTTTAAGGGAAAAAAAGGCCTCCGACAAGGTGACTTTCTTTAACCCTTCTTGTTTGCTTTATGTCTTGAATATTTTTCGAAAATGATTAAGGCAGCCTGCAACGATAGTAAATTCAATTTTCATCCAAAATGCAGCATGTTAAAGATTACTCATTTAGCATTTGAGGATGATTTGATGCTCTTTGCAAGGGGATATATTATGTCTGTGCAAATCTTGATGGATTGCCTTGCCAACGTCGATAATACATCAAGTTTAAGGATGAATATCTTAAAATCCAGTTTGTTTACAACCGATATTCATAGGCAAGAACATGACGCAATTCAAGAAATAACAAGCATCCCGAAGGGTACTATGTCGTTCTGATATTTGGGTATTCCATTAGCATCCGAGAAGCTTAAAGTTAGTTGTTATACCCCTTTGTTAGATAAGATTGCGGCTTATATTGGTGCTTGGAATCACTCCTCTTTATCTCAAGCGGGTAGGGCGGAATTAATAAGGGCGGTGCTTCAACGAGTGGAATGTTTTTGGCTCTCTATTTTACCCATCCTGGCAACTATTACATCGAGAATTATTAGTCCATGCCGTAATTTCCTTTGGGGGTCTATGAAGCTTTTGGTAGCTTGAAGAGATATTTGTCTACCAAAAAATGAAGGAGGCCTTGGCTTTCGAGACATGAAATGCTAGAATTTAGCATTACTTGCAGAATTTCTTTGGAATATTCACCAAAAGAAGGACACCCTTTGGATACGTTGGGTAAATCATATCTATCTAAAAGGCGCTAGCATATGGGAGGTTTCACTAAGGAAAGATGACTCGTCGCTCTTTAAAAAGTTGCTGGAAATTAGAGACGCTTTGGGGCGGCCAACTATGGCCCAGCAGGCAGACACTAGTAGACTGCCTGTTGCATTCGTTCAAGCACACGAAGGGGGCAGTTTCATGATGTGGTTCAGGTGGCTACTGCTAGACTGTTGGCCTGGACAGTGGGGGATAATAACTGCATTACTAAGGCATATGATTACTTTCAACCAAAAGGTACTCAGAAGGTCTGGGCAGCTAATGTTTGGGAAACTTACATTACACCGAAACATTCATTTTTTGCTTTGGTTAAGTGCTCAAGCTGAACTCCTCACCAAAGACAAATTACATCACTTAGATATTGACCCAAATTGTGTTCTTTGTGGGAAACGGAGGAAACATGCCAGCAATTATTCCTTAATGTCCATTTACTTCTAGCTTGTGGGGGCAGATCCGACAGTGGCTTGTATTAGAAGATCTATAGCTACGTTAGCTAGTGTGTTGAAATGGATAAAAAAGGAGGCTCGTGGGACTTCTTGGCTCAGCTAAGCTGAGAGATTGCACTTGCTAGCACAATTTACCACATTTGGACGGCGATGAATAGAAAGAATTTTGAAGATCGTATACCACATTTGGAGAGTATTGTTAGACGAATTAAAACACAAGTATATTATGCCCATGTTTGATACACATTATTTTTTTCATTCTCATTTTTCTACTCGTTTTCAACCATACATTCTTCAATAAAATAATATTTTACATCACATCAATAACTTTTCTTTCTTCTACAACCACACATTCTCCATCAATTTATTATTCCAGAATACATTCTTCCAAATTAATGTGGCTCAAATACACCCTAGGTTATGTTTTCTTTGTATTCACGTGTCTTGATTCATTTTGAATCCTTATTATTAGGTCATTGATCTTATCTTTTGTACATTTTTTCTTTATTATTTGTATGCCAGGAGTACTTGTATGACTCATTGATTTTGTTTTGCCCATGTATACCTGGTATATTTGTACATGAGATTTGATTTATAATAAATTTACATTTACTGATTTAAAAAAAGATGATGGACCAACTTACTATTCTTACGGGAAAAAATTGAATTGCGTTTTTTCAACCTTTCAATTAGTGTGAGATTAGTTAATTTGACGGTCAAAAAGTAAAAAAGATAAAAAAAAAATGATTGTTATGCCCTAACTTAAAACATTTTTATATAAAGCCCCAATTTGGTCTCTATTTCTACAAAAATGTATCTTTTAAATTTTTTTTTCAACCACATTTTTTCATGAAATAATGTTACATGTGAATTCAATTTTTATTTTTTTTTCACTATATACATTTTATTAAGCCCCAGTTTGGGCTCTACTTTTACCAAAAAAAAAAAAAAATGTATTTTTTAAAATTCATTTTCAATCGTACATTCTTGCATAAAATAGTGTTACATGTATATTAAAATTTTTTCTTATTTTTTAACTATAAACATCTTGTTAAAAATCGTTATTTCAAAACACATTTTTCTTAAATATATATCATTTTGGGTGTGTTTGAACCACATTATTTTAAAAAAATGTATTTTGGAATAGTGGATTGATGGAGAATGTGTGGTTGAAACAGAAGGAAAAGTTATTGATGTGATGGAAAATATTATTTTATTGAAGAATGTGTGGTTAAAAATAAGTAGAAAAATGAAAATGAAAATTTTAATGTGTACCAAACAAGTCAATTAATAATGCAAGCCAAAGTTAGAGAACAGTAACACCGAGGCTTCTTTACCCGAAGAGGCCTATAAAATGCAGTGCATCGAATGCTGATATCTCAGTTTCAAGCCTTTTGTTTTCTTGAAAGTATAATTCAAAAGCTCTTCCTCGCTCCAAACATCCGAAAAATACAATGTTGAGTTCGAAAATGGCTCCTCGGTTAGTTTTTCTTGCAGCCCTTTTGTTGTTCTGCCTTGCTCAGGTAATGTAGCATTTTCTTTGACACGATTACAGTTGCATACTTTCTTGTGTCTTTTTTGGGCTGCATTTGATTTTGCTAATGTTTGGTGTGCAGGTTTCATCTGATGTTGAAATTGAAGACCAACAGAAATTGGTTAATTAATTTCCCTTCTTTTACATCTGCTTTTTGTTTACATTTTATAACGTTTGTTCTTTTTAAGTTATATGCTGTTTCTCTGAGTAAAAAAATGACTTATTTTGAAAAACCATTCAATTCCAGCTTACCAAACACCCAACTAACATTTCTATGCTCATTTCTAATTTTAGGCGATCAGAGGTGCTAACAGAAGGCTGTTATCATTCATGGGTATGCTTTAGCCACCCCCACTCTCTGAAAGAACCCTTATTTTCCATCTTTTATCAACTTACTTATTTTTGAGCCCTATGAAACTTATAAGTTGTGAATGGTTTTTTGTTTTGGCAGATTGTGCAGGATTGTGCAAGGTGAGGTGCAGCTTACACTCAAGGCCAAATTTGTGCAGCAGGGCCTGTGGCACTTGCTGTGTGAGGTGCAAATGTGTCCCTCCAGGCACTTCAGGGAACAGAGAAATGTGTGGAACTTGTTATACTGATATGACTACCCATGGAAATAGGACCAAGTGCCCTTAAAATTTAAGGATGCACCCTAAAAACTTAAGTCACGCTGTCCTTTGTACTAGGATATGGGTTTCTTTAGATGTTAATTATGTTATATATGGAATGTGTATCTATCTCTGTGTCATGTTAGGTGGGACTTGGGCTTGAATCTTTATGTTGTTACTATGATGCAATCCACTCTTTGTTCCTGTGGAAGTACTTTGAGCAATTTATTAAATGATACTTCAGTTTGTTCAATAATATGGGTATGCACGGGAAACACGAAATATAATGATATTATGATAGTCGGAAATGTCAGGGTTGTTCTCTTTGTGTTTCAGTTTTATATTTTGAGTTTTGAATTCATTTTGAGTTTTGTGTTTTTAGTGTTCATTTTGAGATTGTTGAAAATGTGTTTTCTTTGACATTTTGAAAAATTGTTTTGAAAACACCAAAAACAAGTTTTGAAAATTTTGACTTGATTATAACTGAAAACACTCAAAACGACAAATTTATCTTTTTGTGTTTTCTTTACAAAATTTTAACTTGTTTTCAAAAAATTTAAGGATGCACCCTAAAAACTTTTAAGTCACGTTGTCCTTTGTACTAGGATATGGGTTTCTTTAGATGTTAATTATGTTATATATGGAATGTGTATCTATCTCTGTGTCATGTTAGGTGGGACTTGGGGCTTGAATCTTTATGTAGTTACTATGATGCAATCCACTCTTTGTTCCTGTGGAAGTACTTTGAGCAATTTATTAAATGGTACTTCAGTTTGTTTAATAATATGGGTATGCACGGGAAACACGAAATATAATGATATTATGATAGCCGGAAATGTTATTTTTTAAAGAAAAGATATGCTCAAGTTAGAGAATGAAGTGTGGGTGTAACATGAAATCCACAGAAATAGGAAACGAGATATGAATATGATCAGCGGAGCATCTTATTTCTGGAAAATAAAAAATAAAAATGATGCTAAATCAAGCATTTGAGGTTGGATGGATTGAAAAAAGTAGAAATGATTTTGTTGTCCTGTGCTAAATTAACATTGAGCCGAACATAAGAGTGAAAGCTTGTTCAAGAGTTGATTCTTGATGGCGGTAATTAGGGCCCAATACCCTCCAAAACAAACAAATTAGAATAATTTCCCTAAAATTAATTAAAACTCTCTCTCTCTCTCTCTCTCTCTCTCTCGTAATTTTAACTCCTCTCCAAACCTCACTCAACCATGCTACACGTGCACTTTATCTTACGCTTTGCTACGTGATAATATCGTTTTCTTTGATTTTCCCAACAATCATTCAGTTTCCTCCCACATTATGCCACATAAGGGAGAGTAAGGCTAAATGTACACAAGAATGTACATCTAGCGTGATTCAACCTCAAAACCTTGAATTCAAAAATCCTGCCAAAACTTCCGCCACCAGAAATATTAATTTTGGTCATCGTCACCTTTGTCGCTTGATCGCTCATCTTCTCGTTTGTTCTTGCACTCATTTTCCTCGTCGACGCTGGAGTGGTGGGTGATAATTACCGAGCAACTCTCCATCTTCAATCACCTACACCTAAATCATCTTCCTTGAAAGTTGCACCGTCATCGAAGGAAAGTAAGACCCTTGGCTACGCACCACAAAATCCTTGTGAGTGCATGCACCTAAATCATCATTCCCAACACCGATGAAATCCTCCGCCTCTAAATCCTCGGTCCTAAAATCCTCGAGCCTCGCTGCCTCTCCTCCTACCAACTCATCCACTCCAATCCCCTAAGGATGAGCCCTAATCTCCACCTATCCCTAGCAGCGAGGGCGATTATTTTACACCCACCATCGGCAACTCCAGCCCTCCTGATGTAAGATGCTTTAAGATCCATTGCCGTTATTGTAGAAGGGATGTCATTGTTGCAATATTGGAGCAGTTGCTATGTGGGATCTTGGCATAATGATTCATCTAGCCTTTTGCATTAGAGTAGTATAATGGTTACATAATCTATGTAGTGGATTTGATACTCAAAGTTGATTTTTTTTTAAAAAAAAAATGATTTCGTAGATTCTTCATCCCCTTGAAAAGAGACCAGTATTAGATATTCTACGTCGTCTTTTTGGTTGAGCGTATTTTAAGCTTGATCTTACGTATTCATTTTTCCGTTAATGGTACATGCTCAATTCTCTTTGTCCTTTTGTATCTAGTGCAGTGTTATCGTCCCCTCTACTAAATGTTACCAAATCTCTACATGCGTTTCTAAAGTAAGCATATGTATTCGCTCTTTTGTTGTTTGTGAACAATGTAGTTTTTGCAGCATTGTTCTTTTCTCTAAAGTAAGCATATGTATTCGCTCTTTTGTTGTTTGTGAACAATGTAGTTTTTGCAGCATTGTTCTTTTCTTCATTCCTTAGCAGTCCTCTTGATAGTAGCATTAGTTGTTTAGCTATGTTGTTTTCTTATATTTGTGTGATGTTGTGGTATAGAGGAAAGTTATGCATATATTTTTAGTGAACTGGAATGAAGTTTCTGAATAAACAGTGAGATGATTCCGACATAAGCCGAAAACCTTAAAATTGTCGCCTTTTGGATTGTTTGTCACTTTTTTAGTTCCCTCACTTTTTTGGAGAGTGTGTCATTTTTTGTTGTTTGTCACTTTTTTGGAGCGTTTCACACTTTTTTTTTCATTGTTTGTTGCTTTTTATTATTATTATTATTATTATTGTTTGTCACTTTTTTAATAAAAAAGTGTCATTATATGTCACTTTTTAATACTTAACTTTACAAAGGTGTTTTTTTTTTTTTTAAACTTTCGAAGTAGTTTCATATGATTTTTAAGAGACAAATAATTTTAAGGATATTTCTATACATGCCCATTCTTGATTTACCAACCAGTTATCTGACTTCTTTAATTTAAAGCCCGTATCTGAATTTTAACATTGATCAGTTTAGAGCCCAATCCAATAAGCTATACCCCATCAAATCCTAGTGGGCTATTGGGCTTCAAAGTTTTCCTAGACGTAAACCAATGACACTAAAAATAGGAACAATTACATTAGTGGAAATTGCACAGGATACCCTAATTAAGATATTAATTTCAATATTACATGTTCACATTTTATATACCAAAAGTACTGACATTTTATAAGTAAAAATGAAAAGAGAAGTCCATGTATGTTTCCTATGATTTACCCTCAAACAATAGGACAACCACATCTTTCCGAAGACTTTCCTATATCAAAATCACTTATTTCAAGCCTTAACTTCTTTTGTTTTCCATTGTTAAACCTGGTAGAAATCCTAATCCCTAAAGCCAAGAAAAAATATGGAGTCTCAGCTTACGGTAGAATTGAACAATGAAAAAAAATATGGAGTTTAACTTTCCCTTCAACTGTTGAATCCCATAATCGATGATAATTGGTTTTCCCAAGTCTTTTAAAATAGGGGATTTCGTGTTTATATCAATGTTTAACTAACCAACAATTTACGGCACTTGTCACTTGTTCATGCTAATAATGAATCCGACATTTCCTTTAAGACAACACAGCCAAATAAGGAACAAAAAATAATTACACCGGATGCAATGGAATTGCGACTAAGATACGGTGCATATTCTTATAAAACTGATAGAATATAATCGATAATGTTGACAACCAAGTAACCTAGCGGCTTGTTATCCTGTTTGCGTGTCCGGAAACATGCAAATTTGTGAATTGCTTCGTCTGCAAGACAAACTTTCCGGTATGACGCTTTGTTCTGCCATGTGAGGTGTTTCTATGCTAAGATTTTATTTATTTGTATAATATAGCAATTGGTATCCAAGGCATCATGTTCAGTGGAACAGAGTTTCAAATTCTACCAGTGGGAATGGGATGCTTGTCATGACTGGGGATGTATAGATATTCAGCTTCTTCTTGAGAATACATCATTTGTTGTTATTATTCCTATAATACATTATGTTTATTTCAACCATTGAGTCTCCGTGTTGAATAAGGAGGGGTCTTTAAAGAAAATAAGTCCAGAATTTGATTCAAAAACCTAGTATAGAAGAACTCGTCAACAATTCTCTGATTATCAAGAAATGCTTTTTGCTGAATAAGTTGACAAGTGAGGGGAGATGAATTCCATTATTTAATGTTTCACACGACATCAGGAAATACTAATGTATTTCTTGGCACATGAAATTACACAATTCTTCAAGCTCTAATTGAATACTAATTGTATTTCAGTTGAAATTACACGACATCAGGAAATACTAATTGTATTTCAGTTCAGGAATTGAATAGGTAAAGATTGTCCTTCTAGTGCACCGTCTCTTACGAGAATTCTAAAGGTATCCATATTGCATCCTATGAAAATGTTCACAGAATCCATGGCTGCATCCACACAATAACAGATATTGTTACTAATGATACAAAACATAATAACAATTGATCGAAATTTTTAATTCAATAGCTTTGTGAGTAGAAAGAATGAATAAATCAGTCCACACAAACAGTAATATCATCGCTACGTCCAGAAAACAATAAGTCAAGGAATTCTCAAGTGGTGACACTAACAACCGACTAATTCGAATTCATCAATGTGAAGTGGTGAATATTTTCGAAGACCCATATTTAAAAAACGATTAATTGTTCAACGCATGTGCATCAATCTAAATCCACGAAACTTTATTCATAGTTAAACATGAAATTAAAGAATGGTTGATGCACTTTTAGAATTACTGTAGATTTATTCATTAAATCAAATATTAATCAATGGAATGCCTGATTAGTGAACAATAAAACTCAAACTTCGTAAAATAATTCACTCAAAGCAGAATATTGCGAACCTGATATATGTTTGTAGCGCATATGAACAGTGACCGTGAAGCAGGATCAAGATTCTTGTTCGAAACCAAAATAATTGAATTTGAATATTGCATATCTATTGCATCTACCATTAATGAAAAGCGTAATGTAAGCGAATTTATTTCAGTTACAGAAGAATAAGAGGGAAAGTTTCAAAACAGTATTGTTGGTATATTTCTCAAATTTATACAGTAAATTATAAATATAAATAATATAATAGTATATTATGGAATCCTTTATATTTAGAGGGTGTTTGGTGGAGATTAAAATTAAATTTTTAGTAGATTTTAAAAGAAGTTTTTGAAATGTGTTGTTGAAAAGTTGTGGGACCATGAAAGATGTGGTTAATATTGATTGTTTGACTTTGACTTGAACTAAAATCAGATTTTAATCCGGACCAAACATGGACTTAATAGGTATATATGATTTTTTTCCCCATTATAATAGTGAAATTAGAGCAAGCAAACCATATTTTCATGTTTACATTTTCACCAATTAGGTGTACATTTAATTTTGCATAAATCAAGTATTTATTGTTAAAAATTATTGAAAATCTATTTTTAGTATTTAATTTTAATTTTTTCAAAATATCATCAATGCTGGTAATGTTATTCGATTTTTAAATTTTTAAATTCAAATTATGAAAATTAATATTTAGTAGCCTTTCTACTTTTGTTTGGGAGAGAAATTTTATCTTCTTCACAATTGATACTATGTTTTGATAGAGATAGATTTTCCTTCTTAAGAATCACTTCCATATTAGTCGTCGATATATCTAATTTCTTATTCATGTGGTCTTCAATATTGAATGCATACATATTTGATATTGTTGTGATTTTGTTTATCTCGATTCTTATTTTGTGACCAATTAATACATGCTAGGGCTTTGGAAAGTCGTTTAGCTATGCCTTTTTTGTGTGAAATTATGACAACTATTATAGTGGATGATGCTGATATTGTTGTTTATTTAGCTGTGACCTTTCAAATTGACAATGTGTGGTAGGGGTAGACATGATTTCACTTAGTTCTGATTCCAAGAGGATTGAACTGAACTGTGTACTAATGATTTTTTTATTTTTTTTAAGATAAGGAACCAAATCGGAACCTAACCATTCGGCTTTAGTTTGCTTTGGCTTTGTTCTAGTTTCATTTTTTAAAATTTTCAGACTTGTACCATATCTTTAAGTTAGTAATATATACATACCTAAATAAAAAAAAAAAAACGTTCATCAAATTCAAATTATTTATCTTTAAGATCACAATATTCCAGACTAACAAACTA
The DNA here is from genome assembly GCA_903798385.1 of Fraxinus cuspidata. Taxonomy (NCBI): domain Eukaryota; kingdom Viridiplantae; phylum Streptophyta; class Magnoliopsida; order Lamiales; family Oleaceae; genus Fraxinus; species Fraxinus cuspidata. Next base: position 11,409 of record CAIGRP010052145.1, read on the forward strand.
AATATAATCGTAGTCTGAATACAAAAATTAATTTTCATTCCTATACCAAATATTTTCCAATAAGTAGTAACAATGATTCACTAAATTAATTACAACAGTTTTGATGGCACACACCTACAATAAAAGATGAATTGTCCACTTTTATAGACAACCATTAACTGTTTAATACTCTATGAATGTTTATTGAATTTTCCTCTTTTTGTAAAACAATCAAGGTGAAAAAGTAGTTTAAAGGCTTTTTAAGTGACTGAACAATTCAATTTTTCAATCTTGAAAGTGTCTCATCCATTGACGTGATGATATGTAGTGTGACGTGCTGCGACATTGTGTAAATTGAAAAGGAGAAGAAATGATTCAAATGAATACAAAATTAGGGTGCACACAATTAATGGGTTGTCTCCAATGAATATAAAATTAGGGTCTTCACTAATTATTACCTACAAAAAAAATAAAATTAAAAATTATGTTTGGTTTTAATTCTAGTTCGGTTCTAATTCTAGAACCGAACAAGAATTGAAAACAAAATCAGAACCAAAATCATCATCATTATTATTTTTTGTAAAATCGAACCAAATCGCTCATTTTGGTTTGGTCCGGAAATTTTGTTTGCCCTTGATGTGTGATGTGGCATTAACTTCTTCTACACAAAGGTTGTGACAAAGATGTACAAAATGGATGTATTGTGTTGTATATCTTGTCCCCGGATATGTGTGAAATGGGACAATATTCCCTTGAATATCTTGGTCATCGCAATTGTGTCAATTTCATAACATGTATAATCATACAAATGAAATTCAGTAATTTTGGCATATAATTTATCAAGATTATGGAAAAGTTGTGTATTCGATTATTTGTTAAGAGTTGGGACCTATAATAGATTGAATATTAAGTTGCAAATGGTTGGTTGTGACCGAAATTCAAACGAGGAAAATATTAATCAATGGAGTACACATTTGTGCTTATGTTATTCGACACAAACGATATGAATAGAGAGAGAATGACTACCTCACTTTATTTTAGGGTTAATACAGTGAGAAAAAATCTCTCTATATATATCACATCATTATTACATGACCACTAATTTCAATCACATTCTTATTTTATAAATATATTATTATCAATTTTAAGAAAAATCGTGAATGTTGACTTGATTTATGCAAAATTTCTCAGTTTGATATTTGTGAAAATGTAATCTTAAGGTAGTTATAATTTTTTTTATTATATTATGACAGTCTTTTGTATTATTACTTTTTAACGACTCTTTGAATTGAATGAAAATATTCAAAATACAATATCGCACTGTCTCAAGTATTTTCTAAATTCAAAGCATTCCTTCAGCTATTTTATTTATTTATTTATTTATTTTTACCTTTCCTCTTTCTTTGTTCATTTGTATTATGCTTTCTCATCTCGTGCTATACTTTCTCCTGATAAAAACACTATCAAACAAGACAACCTAAGCTAGCTTCATTTTTTGACATTGTCTTTATTTCGTTGCTTTAAACAATTTTACTAGAACAACAAAATTTTCGAAGTAAGGTATATTCACTTAAAAAAATGTTGAACAAGACAAATCAACTTTTTGGGGAGAGCAGATATTAGCACTTTCATAAGTTTATCAACTTCAAAATTACGTTGAACTAGATAAGCTCGATATATAAATATATGTATTATTATTGTTTGATTAAGTTTGTGCACTTAAAAAAATATGCTAATTACGTGAATATAAACATCTCAATACTAGTTATCCTTACTGGTATGATGACTATAAGGTGTGGCAGGTGAAGTGTCGTGAAAATGATATGGTGAATTACATGTATAGATATGAGACTCACTTTATTAGTCTTTTATATATATATATATATGGTCCTCAATTCGTATGTGATTCTCATTGTTTGTGTCATCATATCAACACAAGAATAACAAGAGAAAGTACATTGAAGAAAATGATAAAGAATCCCCAACAAATCAACAATCAAGATTGAAGAGCAAAAAGTCGAAATCAAGAACTTGCAATTGATCTTCAAGATTCAAAACAATAGATCAATGTATGTTCCGCGCTTTTAATTATCTTGGTGACTTGGCATGGATGATATTGGCATAAAGTTTTTGATTTTCTAAATCAAGATTCATAAAGTTTTAAATTATAACAAGTGGGATCAGAATCAATCCATGTTAAACCATTGAGATTCAAGAAAGAATATAGACTAGATTCATACTTTGGATTATGCAATTTTTGGATTGCGAATTTTACACCTAAATTTTGAATTTTTAGATGTTTTGGAAAAATTTTCGAAATTTTGGATCTGTTACGGCGCTGTCACCACTTGCCACGCGCCAAGTTGGTGCTCAAGCGGGCAACAACGACTTCATCGCTCGTTAGTCGTGAGGCTAGTGCTTGAGTGACGAAGTTGGTGCTCACTAGCCGCGAGGCAGCGCTCGAGCGTTTAGAAAACTTATTTTACAATGATAATCAAATTCATATCTTGATACTAAAAGTTTCTTTTGGATGTCTAGTATTCTAAAATAGGTTGATTAAAACAACATGTTACCAAAGTAACATCTCTTACTTAAATTTATTTTTTTGAAATATCAAGATAGTTGTATGTATGTAATTCATATGTATATTGATTGGCTCAAAGAAAAGTAAATATTTGGCCGAATTATATGCACACCTATGGTAATAAATATGTGACAATTACGAAGTTTTTTATGTGAACACTAAGTCGGTCCAAAGATAGATTTGTTGTTTGACAGAGTGTATTGTTAATATTTGATCACTACACCTAAAGTACCACTTAAAAGTTGATATTTTTGTTTAAAGACTAAATTATCAATATTGTGCTCGATCTCTTGTGATGGGGTCTACTATTATTTGAATTTATTGAATATTTAATACGAATTCTCACGTGAACATATTTATTTGGTTTTGTTCTCTATTCAATTAATATTTTTGCTTCTTCAACCTTTGCCAACATCAATTCAATTCATGTACTTAATGGAACCAAGTTTAAGGAATGAAAAGAAAATATTTTGACCATTCTTTGTTGTATAGACTTAGACCTTATGTTAAGGGATTGAACAACCCCCTGAACTTACGGATAAGAGTTTCACTGATGAAAAATAGGACTTTGAAAAGTGATATTTTTCAAGTCGCACGAGTCTTATGATCATGAAACATGGAATTCTAGAATTATTCTAGGGCGTTGTGTCCAATAAGCTAACTACCGTAAAAAAATTTCTTGACAAAATTGAAAAATGCTTTGCGAAAAGCGATAAGGTTGAAACTAGTACGATATGGCGAACTTAGTTTCACTAAGTATAAGGGTAAATGAAATATTTGAGAGTACATCATGGAGATGTCTCATATTACTTCAAAGCTAAGTGCACTAAAGCTCGAGCTGTTTGATGATTTGCTTGTGCATTTTCTCTTCCTTCACAATTCAATCAATTTAAAGTCAATTACAACTGTCAAAAGGAGAAGTTGACTCTTAATGAACTCATTTTATACTGTGTGCAAGAAGAAGTAAAGCTAAAGCAAGAAAGAACTAATAATACTTACTTTGCAAGTACCTCTCACGACAAGCTCAATATAAAGAATAAGGAAGCTGCATCTGATTTAGTTCAAAAGAAACAACAAAAGCCTAAAAATAATTAATTGTCCGATTGTTATTTTTGTACAAATCCTGGATACATAAATAGGGATTTTACTAAAAACCACGCATGGCATGCTAAGAAAAGTACATTCTCAATTTGGTTTGTTCCGAGGTTAATTTAGTTTTAGTACATCGACACACTTGGTGGATAAATTTCAGTGCCACTACTTATATAAGTGTGTCCATGTAAGGTTGTTTGAATAGTCGAAAGATTCTTCTATGTGGATGATAGAAATCAGTTAAAAGTTGAGGCTACAGAGACTTTTAGGTTATTATTAAATATTGGTAATTATTTGAATTTGAAAGAGATATTTATGGTATCGTCTTTTAGACGAAATTTGATTTTTATTTCTAAATTGGACAAATTTTGTTACTCTTGTTCATTTGAAAATAGTCGGTTTAATTTATTTCTTTATTCAAATATTATGGATACCTGTTATTTATCTGATTATAATAAACTATCCCCTATTCGGTGCACATTTTCCCCCAAGAATGCATTTTTTTATGCGATGGAGAATATGTGGTTGAAAAGAAGAAAAAATTATTGATTTGATGGAAAATATTATTTTATTGAAAAATGTATGGTTGAAAATGAGTATAAGAATGAGAATGAAAAAATAATGTGGCTCAAATAGGGGTTATATTTGCTTAATATGGTTGCCTCTTATAACAAAATCTTGCATGTGAATTGTGGTATTAAACAAAATTAACCCATGAGAATTTCGCTTCGCTATAACATAAGCGATCGAGTCGTTTCTCTCGAAAGTGAATCGAAAAGTTTATGTTAGAAGGAATTCTTGATCTTCTTGACTTTTCAGACTTACATGTTTGTGTTAATTGCATTAAGGGGAAACTAAAAATAAAAATAAAAATGGAGATTATGTGCCAATAGGAATTTAGATGTCTTAAAACTAATTCATACGGATATCTCTGAGTCATTCCCTATTTTTTTCACTATGGTTACATGTATTTCATTCATGAAAAATCCCAATCACTGGACATATTTAAAGATTACAAGGCTGATGTTGAAAATCAACTTAGTAAAAGAATAAAATGCGTCAGATGTGGTGAATACTATCGCTGATATGATGGATCAAGAGAACAACGTCCATGACCTTTTGCTACATCCCTAAAGGAATGTGAAATCACCCCATAGTACAGCATGTTAGGATCATTTAGCATGAATGGTATTATTGAGAGACGAAACAGAATATTTAAGGACATGATAATGAGTATGATTAGTCATTCCATTTTAACGGAATCTCTCTAGGAAGAAACACTAAAGACAACAACTTACATTCTCAAAAGAGTTCCAAGTAAAGAAACTATCAAAACCCTTATGAGCTTGGACAGACAAGAAGTCTAGATTGAAGCACTTGTACATTTGGGGTTATCTAGCTGAGGCAAGATGTTAATAAGCCATCTAAAAAGAAAATGGACTCCAGAACCGTTGTTGCTATTTTATTGGATATTCCTAGAGGTCAAGGGATTACAAATTCTATGATCCCACTAAAAGGTCAATTTTCAAAACGAGAAATGTCAGATTCTTTAAGAATGTAGAGTCTGCGGGGGTGAGATAAGGTTAGAGATTTTATCTTTGAGGAGGAATATGTAACTATCACTTCTATTGAAATTGGCAATGATCAGAACCAGGGACAAATTCTTTATTGGATATTCTGTTAGGTCAAGGGGTTATAAATTCTATGATCATACTAGAAGGTCAATTTTGGAAATAGAAAATGTCTGGTTCTTTAAGGATGTAGAGTTTGCGGGGGAGATAAGTTTATGGATTTGTCTTTGAGGAGGAATATGTAACTATCCTTTTTGTTTCAATTGATAATAATCAGAATTAGGGACAAATTTTTGCTCTAAATCTTGTTCAAGTAGCAATTTTGGATCAAAACAATATTCTGCAATGCCCCACAATCAAGAGATTATTTCAAAAGAACAAACTCAACAATTTCAAAAACAAATGCCATTAACGAGATCCACTAAAGAAATGAGAAAGACAATCTCAGATTATTCTATGGTCTTTCTCTAAGAAAATGAGAATGACATTGGACTAGTAGAAGAAGATCTAATCAACTTTCATCAAGCCATACAAAATGATAATTCTCAAAAGTGGATTGATGCCATGAATGAAGAGATAAAATCCANAGGATGACATTGGATTGATGGAAGAAGATTCTATCAACTTTCATCAGGCAATGAAAAGTAATAATTCTCAAAAGTGGATTGATGCCATGAATGAAGAGATAAAATCCATGAGTGACAATAACGTTTGGGAACTCATCCCAGTGTCTGAAGGTGTGAAACCCATTGGTTGTAAATGGATATTTAAAATGAAAAGGGATTCAAAGTATGATGTGAAGAGTTACGAAGCTTGTCTTGTTGGAATTGCCTTTACGCCAAGGAAAGACATTGACTTCAAAGAGGCCTTCTCTCCGATTTCAATGAAAAACTTTCAGGACTATTATGACACTTGTAGCATTTTTTGATCTTGAACTACATCAGATGGATGTAAAGAAGACATTTCTCAATGGTGAAAATGACGAGAAGATTTATACAGTGCAACAGGAAAACTTTTTGTTAGAGACCTAAAGGAAATGTAAAGAAGACATTTTTCAATGGTGATAATGATGAGAAGATTTATACAGTGCAACAGGAAAACTTTTTGTTAGAGACCTAAAGGAAATGATTTTAAAATTGAAAAAAAAAATCCATCAATTGACTTAAGAAGGCTTCTGGTAAAGGGTATCCAAATTTCATCAGGTAATTATCTCGTTTGATATTGAGATGAATGTAATTGATGATTGTGTATATCATAAGTTTAGTGGGAGTAAGCATATTTTTCTAGTATTATATGTTGATCACATATTACTTGCTTGCAAGGATATATGCTTATTACACGAAGTCAACGTATTTCTGTCTTAGAAATTTGAGATGAAAAGTCCTGACGATGCCTTTTTTGTGATAGGATTATAGATATACCGAAACTGTTCTTGATGTATTTTTGGATTATGGCAAAAAAAAAAAAACTAAATCAAAAAGGTTCTTAAGAGGTTTAACATACATAATTGTAAACCACGTGATACCCTTATTCCAAGGGATAAACTTGAAGAAAAGGAAATGCAAAAAATCCCTATGGTTTAGAAGTTGAGAGTTTAATGTATGTTCAGGTTTGCACACGTTCAGATATAACATTCATTGTTGAAATGTTGGACATTTATTTAAGTAACTTTGAGATATATACTTGGAAAGCAGCTAAATTGTTATTCAGTGTCTATGGAGAATAAAGGATTACATGATCACATACAGAAAATTAAATCAATTGGAGATCATTGGTTATTCTGATTCTGATAATGGAATATGACAGCAAAATTTTGTTACTAACTGTGCAATGTGGATGAAATTGAAAGATTATTTAAGTTATTTCGTGACAATATGTTAGCAATCTTATATTCCAAGATGAGCTCGATAATGTCAGTTTATAAACATCAAGTTCCTAGTTGGTAAGGAGAAAGTTCAGAGTAAATAGGTTACTATAGAGCATATTGGAACAAACTCTATGATTACGGATATGTTTACTATAGGAATACAACCTAAGGTCTTTCATGAACTTACTGTTCATATGGATGCAGCATCTATTGATGATATGGTAATTTAGTGAGAGTTTGTATTTGGTTGTTGTCTAATACATTCATATTTTATGCATGTTATTTTCAGAAATAAAGTATTCAGTAAAATATTTAGTTATTTTCACTCTGATTAAAGTCGTTTTTGGTTTGATCTATTCAAGAATAAGGTAAGACCAATTGGATATAGGTGTGTTTGAATCACATTACATGTAATTTTCATGTTACACTTCCATACTTGATCTATATACATGACAATTGATGAATTTAGCTATGATACTTGTAGCAAAGACCATTTTGATCCTATATTGATATAATTAATAGATAAGATTGTTCGAAGATACTTTTGGTTATGATATCAAAATTTTGACGTCATAAGGATATATACATTTATAAGGTAACATATGTGGCTCATGTGAAAAATTGTTGAAAAGATTAATTTGTCACGTGGGCCTACATATATAATTAATTGTGTATTAACGGCTATCTTAAAGTTACTCTCAAAATTTAAGTGATCTCATAAAAATTAAAGTTATTGAGCTTAATTATGTATAGAGACCAGATTCCTTAGTATTATGATCTCATATTCATATGTGATACTCATTCTTTGTACTATCCCATTAACATAAGAATAACAAGCGAAAGTTTATTGAAGATGAAGATCAATAACCCTCAACAAATGAAGAATCAAGATACAATAATCAAGATTGAAGAGCGAGAAGTCAAACTCAAGAACTTGCGGTTGATCTTCAAGATTCAAAACAACAAATTAAGGTATGTTCCACACTTTTAATTATCTTGGTGATTTGACATGAAAGACCTTGATAATAAAGTTTAGGAATTTTTTAAATCAAGATTTGTAAAATTTTAAATTATAACATGTCTAAGGCGGTAGGAGTTGGTGAAAACGATTAATAGAATGTCTTTAATCATGGGTCCAATGATTTAAAACCAAATAAAAGCATTTTCACATATCTATAAAACTAAACAATTATTGCATTAATTAAACAATACCAAACCACACTAAAAGTTTCGTCACCCCTTCATGTATAAAGCAACAACCTCACAAGGTTTTATCTAATAAAACTTGCAATCAACAACAAATTATTTATTCAAGTGTTGAGAACAAAATGAAGGAAAACTGAGAGAGAATTGAAGAATTGAAAAATTAATTCGATTGAATTTTAACTCAATTCATTGATCTTATTTACAAGAACTCGAGCTCTATTTATACAGAAGAAGCTCAACTGATGAATGACAAAAACAACAGAAATTAACTAACTTCTCTAACTAACTTGAACTTAATTAACTAACTCTTCCAGCTAACCTTAACTAACTTCTAACTGTAGCAACTGACTTTGCTTTCTTTCTTCCTTTCTCTTTAACTCCATGCTGTCGATTTGTGAGGTGATACTCTAAGACCCCCCCCAAAAGGAGCATGTATATTTATAATGCTCATCTTGCGCAACTTTTGATGGAAATGCAGTGATCCGAGAGGTTTTGTGAATATGTCTGCTAGTTGTAACCTTGAGGAAATGTAAAAGAGCTTGATTACATTTTACTGCAGTTTTCTCTAACAAGATGGTAATCTATTTGAATATGTTTGGTCCTTTCATGCTGTACTGGATTGGTTGCAATGGATAAATCGGACTTGTTGTCAGTGTAGAGCAAAGTTGGCGGAGAATGATCAACATTAAGATCTTGAAAAGCATAGAGCAACCATCGGACTTCAAATGTGGTGGCTGCAAGAGCTCTATATTCTGCTTCTGCAGATGAACGGCTAACTGTGGCTTGTTTCTTTGATTTCCATGAGATTAATGAGTCTCCTAGAAAAATTTCATAACCTATAACGTTTCTCCTGGTATCTAAGCAGCCTGCCCAATCACTATCAGAAAATGCCTTCAACTTTAAGTCTGAGGAGGAGGAGAAGAATAACCCCTGATCTGGTGTTGTCTTTAAGTATCTAAGCACACGTATTGAAGCTTGATGATGAGCCACTGTAGGTTTAGCAAAAAACTGGCTAAGAACCTGAATAGAATTAGCCAAGTCAAGCCTTGTAATTGTCGAATACAATAATCTGCCAATCAACCTTCTGTAACCTGAGGCATCCTCATATAGATTTGAATCTTTTGCTCTGAGTTTAAGGTTAGATTCCATTAGGAATGCCACTGGTTTAGAGTCTATAAGACCTGTATCTTCAAGTATGTACAAAGCATACCTTATTTGGCAAATTGAAATTCCAGACTTTGATCTTGCCACTTCCAATCCTAGGAAGTACTTCAGCTGTCCCAAGTCTTTGATTGTAAACATATCATTTAGAAAAGTCTCGAGTTGCTGTATTTCAATCAGATTATCATTAGCTAGTAAAACATCATCTAGATATACTAGTAGTGCTATGAAAGAAGTGTTAGTTTTCTTAATGAAAAGTGAGCAATCGGAATTGCCTTGAGTGAATCCATAATCAAGAAGAGCTTGGGAAAGTTTTGCAAACCATTGTCGAGAGGCCTGCTTCAAACCATAGAGACTTTTCAGCAGTTTGCAAACCATATTGAGTTGTTTAACTTCCAAACCAGGGGCCATTTCCATATAAACTTCTTCATGCAATTCACCATGTAAAAATGCATTATTTACATCTAATTGGTGGATATGCCAGCCTTTAATAGCAGCCATAGCCAGCAATAACCGAATTGAAATGATTTTTGCTACTGGAGAGAAAGTATAAAAAAAGTCCAATCCTTCTTGTTGGGTGTAACCTTTAGCCACCAACCTTGCTTTGTGTCTTTCTATAGTTCCATCGACCTTGTATTTTACTCGAAAGACCCATTTGCAACCTATAGGCTGCTTATCTTTAGGAAGAGTAACAAGTTCCCAGGTTTTGTTTAACTCTAAAGCATTTCATTCCTCATAGCAACTTGCTATTCATGTATATTTGCAGCTTGTTTATATGTTTTGGGTTTTTTTGTAAGAGAAATGGAAGCTAACAAGGCTTTGTGAGGTGCCGAAAGTCTATTGACGGAGAGAAAAGTTGATATATGATAGAGGTTACCTGTGTTAGGAGAACAATCAATGGAAGCAGATGAGTCGTTTGCATAAGGAAACAAGGAGACATTGCCACAATAGTAATTCTGCAGAAATTTTGGTGGTTGTTTAGGTCTTGTTGATTTTCTGATGTGAGAATCAATGGTGATAGGATCTGCTGAATCAATAGGAATGGAATTTGCAGCATCAGTATGATGGTGGCTGTCGATTTGTGAGGAATCTGAGGGTTCTTGTGAAGGAGCATTTTGATAAGAAGGTATAGGAACAAAATGATGATTGTCTTCATGTGAGAAAGTGTTATGACTAAAGGAAGATATAGGATTATTTGAGAGAGAGGCTTCATGTGAAAATTCTATAGGAGGAAATAGAAAATTTGGTATTTTAGAATGAAAAGGAAGCTGCTTGAATGGAAAGTTGGTTTCATGGAAGACAACATTTCTGGAAATGATGATCTTGTTTGTGCTCAGCTCCATGAGTTTGTAACCTTTGATATTATATGGATATCCTAAAAATAGACACTTAGTTGCTCTTGGATCAAACTTTTGTCTGTGACTAGTGATTGTAGTTGCAAAGCATAAGCATCCAAAGACCTTTAAATGAGAAAGATTAGGTGGTTTGTGAAATAACATCTCAAAATGTGTTTTGTTTTGAAGAAGAGGTGTTGGAATTCGATTTATGATATGTACTGCAGTTAGCACACAATCACTCCAAAAGGTTAAAGGTAAGTTGCTTGAAACATCAGGCTTCTGGCTGTATTTAACAGGTGTTGGTGTTTTCTCTCAGCAACCAATTTGTTGTGTGGTTTCAACACAACTCCTTTGATGTAAAATTCCATTTTCAGTGTAAAACTTTGCAAGAGTAAATTCTGATCCATTGTCTGTTCTTATGGTTTTAACATGAGTGTTAAACTGAGTGGTTACCATTTTACAGAAGTTTTGCAGCAATAAAGACACCTCAGATTTATTTTTGAGCATATATACCAAAGTGCATTTTGTAAAATCATCTATTATGGTAAGGAAGAATTTGAAACCAGAATATGATATTGTGGAAAAGGGACCCTATATGTCACAATGAATCAAATCAAACTCTTGATTAGAAACACTTTGTGATACAGGAAAAGATAGCTTTTTTGCTTTGCTAGAGGGCAGATTTCACAGACATTTGCACAATCAAATGTTACTGAATTGTCTATTTTTCTAAGGAAAGGCATTCTAGAATTTGAGACATGACCTAATCTGTAGTGCCAAAGGTTTTGAGAACTGGCTGAAGCAAGGACTGGTGCAAAGGCAGATTGATGGTGCTGGAAGGAATTAGTAGATTGATGTTGTTGACACGAAGCAACTTTGGAAGGAGCTTGAGAGATGTGATAAAGTCCTTGTTTCTCAAATGCAATCCCAATCATCCTCTTCATCGATTGGTCCTGTAAAAGGCAACAAGATCCAAAGAAAGATAGACAAAGATTAGATTCTTTAGTTAATTTTGAAACAGACAATAGGTTGAAAGAAAAGCTAGGAACACATAAGACATTATTTAAATGTAGTGTGCTTGAGAGACTTACTGTTCCAGTATATAATGCTGGAACCGCTTGTCCATAAGGAAGGTTAATGAAGGTTTAGGGGCAGAAGAATACAACAGAGGTGAACAGATCATATGATATGTTGCACCAGTATCTAATATCCAAGAAAATTTAGAATGTAACCTGGTAGAGGCAGAATTACATTGATTAAAAAGTTTACAAATGAGAAGTGGTTGCTACGTTTACTGCTGCTGTGGGTATACCAGTGTTTGGAGTGGAACTTGAATTGGCAAGTGCTATGAGTTTATTAAACTCTTCAGCAGTTAAACTGAACTTTTGATTCTCATTACTACCTTGAATGAAAACCTCTTCAGTTGAAATGGCTGCGTGTGCAGAGGGAGGATTCCTTTTTCCCTTTGGTCAAGTCCATCCAGGAAGATAACCATGTAACTGAAAGCATTTATCAATTGTATGGCCATTGTAGTCACAATGAGTGCAATGAAGCAAGGATTTCTTCGACTTGTCTTTGAAGAACCTGAACTGATTAATCTGATTAGGCCGAGTGTTCTATTTTGCTAACAAAGCATGATATTCATTATTTGCAGAAATTGTTAATTGCCTCTGACTTTGTTCTTGAAGCAACAATGAAATGACTTTAGCCATGCTAGGTAATGGCACAGCAAGCAATAACTGACTCCTCACAGATGCATAGGAATCATTAAGGCCTATAAGGAACTTCAACACATAATCTGATTGCTGTCGAAGTAGTAGGAAATTGAACATATCACATGTGCAAGAAAACATTTTGCCACATGTACAAGTTGGAAAAGGCCCGTAGCTTACATATTTATCCCAAAGAGTCTTAAAGGCACTGAAATATTCTGTAATTGATGATTAACCCTGATTTATAGAACTTAGGGATTTTTCAAGATGAAAAACTCTTGGGCCATCACTTCTTAAATATCTTGTTTTCAATTCATTCTAAAGATCCATAGAAGATGCAACATAGAGTAAACTATTTCTAATGTTATTAGAAATAGAATTCATAGGCCAAGAGAGTACTAAATTATTTGCACGAAGCCAAGCAGTATGAAGGATGCTCTGAATAGTAGGAGGAGCAGAGATTGAACCATCAATAAAAGCCACCTTATTTTCACAGTCAGAGCAATGGTGATTGAGCGGCTCCAAGCAATGTTATTGTCTCCTACAAATACTTCTGAGACCAAAACAGAACCCAAATTATCACTAGGATGGAGATAATACAGGCTAGATGGAGCCTATGAAGGATTGAGATGATTTGCTTCTGCCATTTTATCAAGAAGAAGAGAGAAATTGATAGGGGTTTAAGATTCCAGAGGAAATTTCGAGCAGATTGCAATTCCTGAGCTGATTACAATGTCGATTTGTGAGGTGGAAATTTCGAGCAGATTGCAATTCCTGAGCAGATTACAATGTCGATTTCAAGTTCAGAAAGAGGGAAAAGGCGCGGATGCAAGTATGGTCTCAAGCTCTGATACCATGTTGAGAACAAAATGAAGGAAAACTGAGAGAGAATTGAAGAATTGAAAAATGAATTCTATTGAATTTTAACTCAATTCATTGATCTTATTTACAAGAACTCAGCTCTATTATAAAGAAGAAGCTCAACTGTCTGTTTGAATGACAAAAACAACAGAAATTAACTAACTTGAACTTAATTAACTAACTCTTCCAACTAACTTTAACTAACTTCTAACTGTAGCAACTGACTTTGCTTTGCTTTCTTCCTTTCTCTTTAACTCCATGCTGTCGATTTGTGAGGTGATACTCCAAGATCAAGAGCATACTTCATCGTAGGATAATGGAGCAAATGCAATCTTTCGATCCGAACCATAAGTGAATGTGAATTCTGTTCCACCATAAATAGGGTATGCATCGTTAATAAGGCATAGCTTATGGTCGGTCTTGGAAACCATACTAGACGAGGGTATAACTACAGAATCAAATCCAGGGCAACGTAGCGTCACTTGCAAAAGGGTACAGAACCATGTATTGGTGACCGTCACTTTCCACTCCGTTATATTCTCCTTCTAACTTGTTTAATTGTAATGTCCTTAAGGCTCCTGGTTGAGCTTTGCAGACTGCCTAAAACATGGAATCAAATTTGGAAAAATTAATATTAATATGTGAAAGAAAGAAAGAAGGAAAGAAAAATGTAAGTACTGTTATACCTCTGGTCATGAAGCACATAAATAAAACAAAACAAAGGAATTTGTTGAAGAATCCCATGGATTGGGTGCGATGTTTATGTACTAAAAGTTTATACGCTGTGAAGAGCACAAGGAGTTTACTATTTATAGGGGAAACTTGCATAATAAATAGGGTGAAGTAATTATATCGCTGGATTGCTCACATGTACATATGATGTGAATTTTTGCTGAATTTTCAAAATCTGAGGTTATATGCAGTAAATACATTTGATTAACAACTCAACGTTCATAATTTACAAAGATTTGATGACTTATTAATTAATGTACCTCGTAATATTGAGTTGTCATCAACAAATAAAATGTAACTCCACAAAATTTCTTCTAATTTTCTCATCATTTAATAAAGGAAAAATTGCAGAGGAGGTCCCAAACCTTTCAATTTGCTACAAATTACACCCAAAACTTTTATTTTTGCACCCACAGTCCCAAACCTTTCTCTTCGACTGCAGTCGAAGGACAATGAACAGAATCCGTCCATAAATCCATTAGTCAACTCAAAAATTAGTAGTTTGACTCAACTTTACAAAATAAATGAAGGGTAAAATGGTCAATTTATATTTTCTAAAATAGAAAAATTCAAATAATTAAACATAAAACCAAACAATAAAAATAAATTCATCTTCTCCAACCGTACCCTCAAACTCCCATCCCCAAAACCAAAAACCAAAAACCTGAAAACCAATCACCCCCGACCACCGTCCCCATCCACATGACGCTGCATCTCCAACCCTTGCCACTACTGCCATCGCCAACCCAATTTCAAGAGACTTTAAGTTCACAATTCTTTTTGTTTGTTGGGAGTGAAGAGGTCAAATATGTCCTTATCATCATCGTTTTGGCTCTGGTTTAAAAGGTCTCTAAATCGCCAAAATTTTGAAGAGATGGTAGTATTGCTCTTGTTTCGTCAATTTATAAAATGGTTATCTAGAAAGAGAATATATTGCATATCAAGGGAAATATGTTTAAAGCCTAAATCAGATGTGTCAACTTGACGAAACCTAATCGACTGGAGATCCTATGGACTCAAGTTCAATAGAAAAACTAGTTATGAATGACTCGATATTAAGAACTTTGGAGTTGTAGCTCCTTCATATTTCTAAGATGCAACTAAGTGCTACCTGCAAGAGATTAGTTAGGATAAACTATGCTTTTAATGATGACTATATTTTGTAAAGAGTATAATTTGAGTATTGCAATATGCTATATAGAACCTTACCCATGTAAATATGAACTTGACCTGTTCAAATAAGAATTTTACTTGGGGCTTGTTTTAGCTCCCCTTCCTTTTTTAATTTAGAAAAATGAGTTTTAGAATAATGGTCTTTGGGAGAATGTGTGGTTAAAAAATATGAAAAAGTTTTTAGTTTATGTGTAAAAATTATTTTATTGAGAAAATGTGTAATTGAAAATTAATTTGAAAAAAAATTGTGTTTTTAAAGAATGGAGCTCAAATAGGGATTAGGTGAATTCTCTAATGATTTAGAGAACCCATGAGTCATAACCGTAATAATGAACATAATAGATAACCAAAGTTTGATATCAAAGATAACGAGTTTGACATATTGTCTAGGCTCGCAATTACTATCTACAATTCAAAATGTTGTGTCCACTGATTAGTTAAGTGAGTCGAATAGATTCTTATTAAGGAAGATTTAAAACAAAAGATATCTATCCTGATGCATTATATTTCCTTAGTACCCTTGGGAAGCCCACTTTCCATTTGTGATAGGTCTTTCTTTCTCCATCAAAGGGTGGATGGAGACCTAGTTTTGGGTGAAGGGGAGGTGGCAAATTTGTGAAGTGATAGGATCCATCAGCTAACAGTTCCCATCCACTACTCAGAAGCTCGTGAGTGTATCTTTGATTTTTTTGTAGGTTACTTGCATTTATCACATATTTATGGTCTCCTTTCCCTTCTCTATTTTGTAGGTTTGGTCGATTGCTTCAGACTTTCGAAGCTGAATTGGGTGTGGTAGAGGATGTCTATCGTCGCCACCTATCTTCGTGCTAGTTTGAGTTCCTCATATTACATCGGAGATTTTACGAAGAATTTTTTATAATGGCTCCAAGAGGTAGAACTTTGATCAAATTTTCCTTTTATTGATTAATAGATATAGTTTGCTGAAGCTTCTTTGTTTGCAGAGAATTATGAGAAGAAAAGTATCCAGTACCGGATATGGCCTCGATTTTTGCAGCAACCTCCTCGTTCGAGAAGAAGGAATACAAGCTCTCATTTGCTGCGATCAAGCAGATTAGGGATAGAGTGGAGAGGGTCAATAGGGAGGCTGCTGAATCTAAGAGACGTCCTTTGCCAAGGAATATGGGGAAGGAAAAAGGTTGTGGAATCTCCTAAGAGGAAGAGCCCCTCTTCGTCCACTGGCGTAGAACGATTAGCAACATGCCTCCTACCTCCACCTCCAGTCCTTGCTGGAGAGAAATTAAGCTTCCATTGCTGCTACTAGGAGGGATTCGAAGAGGTCCCCTTCCACTGTACCCCTAAGGCAGGAGCGGGTAAAGAAAAGTAGATGACGGGGCTCCTTCTAAGGTCAAGCTTGCCTTGATGAAAAATGACGATTGGCTCCAAAAGCTCTGATCATGCTCCCCTAGTGATTCAAACAACCACCGCCACCTTTCATATGTACTGGATAGAGAGGTGGCATAAGTTCGTGTAATACAGTGATATAGATGACCTCTTCACTATGATGGTGAGCCAAACTGGGAGGACCTTTGGGGTGGCCATAGAGGCTGAAGTCTTCTTTAAAAAATTTCAAAAGTAGAATATAGATTTCGTTGACAAGGCCTCCTGGGCTGAGGAAGAGGCCAAGAAAGCAAATTCTGATGCTGAGGCCATCAGAAAACAACAAGCTGACGAGTCTATGAAACTCGCCTATGCTTTAGCAGAGATTGAGAATTTGAAGAAAGAAGTCCACTTGTTGTAGATTGAAGTAACTTACCATTAAGCGAGTGGAGACTTCATATGCGCATCAACAAATTGCTGCCAAGGCCCTGGAGACTTCAAATAAAGAGCATGCCTTATTGAAGCAGCAAGTGGAGGGGCTCCAGAATTGGTGGCCTAATCAAAGAAGTGGAGGCGGCTCGGGGTGAAGCTCAGTTTGCTAGAGATGAGGCTCTGAAGCGTTACATAGCCAGGTTCCACCAAACAGAAGAGTACGAGCATTTCGCTAAGCATTGGTGGAGGTTTGCTAATACTGATGTGGTGGAATGGATTGAGTTTATTCTCAATCCTTCAACATGTGTGAGTTAAGGTCATAATTCCTGGAAGGAGGTGAGCCCAGACCCCAGCCGAAGGAAGTAACGTAATTAAATTGGAAAACGATGAAGAGGCTGGGGTTGAACAAGTTGAGAATGAGGCAGTGGCTCGTAATGCCATCTTCCCAATTGCTGGCGGCCAACCTTTCATCTTAGCTTTAGCTTTCTCATTTTCTTTTTATGTAATTGGCACTTGGCCTCCAATTGTAATAAGTCCTCAATTAATGAGACTTCTTTCATTTATACTTGTGTTTATTTCCTAAATTTTGTACTGCATCTTTACTTATGCTATTGTTTTACAATGTGCTTCAGTCTGATTGATACTTGTTTAACTTACTTTAAAATTCGCAATTTGAATTCACAATTTGTACAAGTTTTAGAAGGTCGTATGCCGTTCTAACTTTCCATCTTTCTTGAGCATGTGGCTGAGTGGTTCACCCATTCCTCAATGACTTTTATAATTGAGGGCATGTGTTGTCCACTTTAGAAAGTAAGGAAATGATCCTTTTTGGGATCTATTTCTTCGCCGAAGTGACCACACTTCCCTACCTAGTGGCTAAACTACAAGGTATGGTCTTTTTCTAGGACTTTGTCTCTGGAAAGCACTTTTCTTTTCAAGAATTTTAACAAAGCCACTTTCTTTGAATTAAGAAAATTTTACAAATTGAGTATTTACATTTCTACTGATAATACCTTCTCAAGTGTTCTACATTCAAAGAATGAGGCTGTGCTTTTCCATCAGACCTTTCAATTTTACAGGTTCATGGTTGAACCTCTTCTTTGATGCGGTAGGGGCCCTCCCAGTTGGGACCAAGAATCCACACTCTTGGTTCTTTAGAAAATAAAATACCCTTCGTAACACAAGATTGTTAAGATGAAATGACTTCTTCTTGACTTTAAAGTTGTAGTACTTGATCATCTTTCTTTGGTAGACAACCAAATCAACTTAAGATTCATTCATCAGTTTCATCAAGGAAATCAAATTCGCACCTCATCAACTCATCATTAGTTGTTGATCTACTTCAACTGGACTCATGGCCTCTGTTCCGTAAGCCATAGAAAAATGAGTTTTTCATGTAGCCGTCCAAGTAGTTCAGATAGCCCATAGGACCTAAGGTAGCTCATCCACCCAAGCCCCCTTAGAAGCATCCAACTTTGAGCGTGTATTTGATGGTTTTATTGACGGCTTCTACCTGCCCATTGGCCCGATGATGGTGGGAGGTGGAAAAGTGTTTTTTGACCCCCCAACTTCTCGCACAGGTCCTTGACCTTCTTGTTGTCGAACTATTGTCCATTATTAGATACAATCGAAAGGGGGATCCCAAACCTACAAATGATATTCTTCCATAAGAACTCGGAAGTGTTTGCTTATGTAATCTTGTAAAGGGGTTTGACCTCTACCCACTTGGTAAAATAATATACGGTGATAATTGCGTAGCTGGCACTACCCCTTCCATTTAATGCTTTGAGTTTATTTGATTATGTTTGTTTAATGTGTACACCAATTAAATAGTTACAAAGACAGGATTCATGTATTGTTGTAAATGGTTCATGAATGAGTGAAATAGGTCAAATTTGAACTCTAATTTAGTAGGCCTATGCTCCGATATTAACAAGATCAATCATATTCTCGTTCTACACCATGAGATGACTAATATGATATATTTATTTATCGAAAATCATTAATAATTGAATTAAATATTTGATTTCAAAGTCATCCACTTGATACTTTTAAAAAAGTGAAAAATTTGATTTAATTAGAAATTATTGAATACTTTTGTATTGTTTATATAGTGGAAGTTCGACAAATGACTTTGACCCCTAAAGGGTTCTATTAGTCTTTGGAAGGAGGAGAACCCACACGTGTAGCACATCCATCCAACATTCCCTGTGTCCAAATTTGAGTTCGTGTCTAATTCGGTTCGTGTACAGATCCAGATGGTGGGTCCCAAAATGTAATTAATCAAATTTTAGTGAACCAATTTTTAACGATAACTCAAATTCCGTTGGCTTGTTTCTAGGATCTTGCCTTTGATCGACGTCTATTTTCTTGTAATAGACATTTGTTAATCGACGTAGCAGACTTATGCTAGCCGACTTTAAAGTGTTTCAGTCCAAACAAAGATGTCTATTCATTTTGGAAGGCTATCTGAACAGACACTACTATTTCGAAAAGGCTTATAGAGTGATTGAATGACCACGAATAAGTTTTTAAATAGTTTACACTTTGCCAGAAAATTTACACATTTTTCATCTTAAAAATTCTCTGCTTTGAATCTCATTTCTATCTCCTATCTTGATATTGTTCTTAAAGTACAAAACACTTCATTGAGTTCATTAGAACTCCTACCGATTGTCGTGTTACTTTTGTAGGAGACGAAATTGGTTGTATCCTGAAAGACGATTGTTTAACATCTTTAAACATCATAAAAGGGAGCAAAATCAGCTTAAAGACACACCGTGAAGTTGGTGGGCTTGAGCTCGAGTTAATATTATGATCTTCGTGATCATCTTGTTACGCTTTTCAAATCTATTCCGACAAATCTACAAGTATTTGCAGATTTTCGAAGGAGAAAATTATACTCCAAAAATAATATGCATAAATGAACACACTCGAAGAAAAGTACTTGCTAAACCCCATTATGTATTTATTTATTTTTATCTTCAAGACAAATAACATAGACATATCATAATAGTACAATTCAACTTTCTTTTAAACAAAACGTGACAATTCATATTGTTTCTTCTACATATAAAGGATATTTGCTAGCAACCAAACAAAAGTTCGATATGTCTTTTTAACAACTTTTTTCATAACATTACATGACATATGAGATTCATGTAAAATCTTTACGATTTAAAAATCACGTAACTACAAAAAGTCAGGTGACCAACATGTCCTTCATATCTACATGACTAAGTCTAGATATTTTCCCATGAACAATGAGATTTAAACTGACTCTTACATATAGTAAGGATTTACCAATAAGCCACAAAAAGAAAGTACTTAAATAAATACTAGATTCCAAATCGTATGAATAATGCACTTAATAATCAATGTTTATCCATAAACATCATTAATATTATCATAAATTATAGTATCTTGTATTTGTATAAAATTGGATATAAAATACAAACAAAAGATTTTTTTTAAAGAATTATCTAAATTAAATTTGGTTGATCTATAAAACTTAGTAGCCTTTTGTTATGCTTTTGTTTATAAGGCTTGATTTTTCTATTTGTAAGATTCAATTCACTCTTCCTACAGTTGGATCTTTTCGTGTATTATCTTGAAACAATTATAAAAGTGTGAACACCTTTCACGAACAAGATCGAATCGAATATAAACTGTTCGGGGAATATTTTCTTGTTATTATTTCACAAACATGAAAGAATAAACTTCATGTTGATAATATGCTGTAAAACTAAGAGAAGAGAGTAGCAATATAAGAGAATTGAGAAAAAAAGATAAAACTCTTATGTATTTTATAGAAAATCAAAGCTCTATATTTAAGGGTGTAACTAAAGCTCTTATGTACTTTATAGAGAATAGAAGCACTACATTTAAGGGTGTAACTAAAACTAGAGGAATACAATTATCATTTACAAATATAACTTAATTTATAACATTTTTGGATTTATTATTATATTAGCTTAAAATATTGTTAAATCCAATAATATTTAATTTGTGTTGGAAATTTGTATACAAAATTGGTTTTAACCAATCTTTAAATAATTATTTAAGTGAAAATCGTTAGTCGGTTGTTCGTATAAATCCTTCAAGTGTAGGAGATTGTTTACAAGTAATAATTTTGATGAATAAAGAGTATCATCCCACAATAAATAAACCTTAATTGAATTCTATCAACTTATTATCAAATTCAAACATAAATAACAAAAGAGATGCTTTTATTTATCTAAATGATCTGCTAATTATCTAAGACGATTATAAACTAAAATATGATATGTAAGTGTTGAATTTTTGAATCTACATATTATTATCCTATTTCCAATCGTTAACTATGTGATTTGGTTTCATTCCTTTTTTTTTTAACAAAAATAATAATAATCCTATTGTATTCAACTTTCTTTTCCTAGTCAGAAGTCGAATGGGTAGAACACATTTAATTATACAATTATCTAGGTTATAACGCATTCAATAAAATAGTTATTAAGGTAATTGCACATGGGATATATGTTATTCCTAAAATATTTTTTTAGTGTGTTAATCATGCAATGTTCCACTTAATTGTGAACATTTCAGCATTACAATCAAACAACTAATTATTTAATCCGTGATTAAGCAATTAGATAATGCAATGAGCATGTATAATTAATCAATAAATACAATAATTCCTAAACAACTTATCTTTGAATTAAAAATAAATAAATAATAAAGAGTTCATCGTCATCCAACACAAAAAATCTAGTTTAACATGTTTCTAAAGATGAAACAACAAGAAGAATGGAAAAGTATCACCCAAAATTTACAAATACAAGAGAGATATATCATGGTCTAATTATTGTTCTTGCTTATCAACTCTAAGTTTTGATTCTTTAAGTTCTTGATGTTTCTTGATTTAATCCATGTGCTAAATTTATTCTCCTCTCCAACTTATGATGAATTTGTCCCTTGTTTTAAATGATTTTATTATGTGGAAGTGGTTTTAGAGGTGAGATAGAGATCTTTCAATGGTTGCCATGTCTTGTATTTGTAGAAGGTAAAATTAATACAAGAAATACGTCTAATTTGGATTCCAAAAGAGTTCAAATCAAATAAGAAAAAATGCATTCACGTTGAGGATGGTTTTCTCTGCACAGCCCTCACTATTTTTGTCATATCTTTATTTTCCAATATCCGGTTAAGACAATTCAATGTGAATGAGAAGACTAACATAAAGGATACAATTATTGTAGAATGGCATGTTTCCAATTTAAAGGTTAAAAATTTAGAGCATAACTTGTGCGGTTGAAAATTGATTTGTGAAAATACTTTTTAGCAATTTTTTGTTTCTTTCTTACAATTTCACTCCAATCACTGAGTTTTACTTAACAAACAATTAATATTCAAGATTATGCTATAATTTTAAAAGTAATACAACATATCCAAATCTGAATGGCCTACATAAGTGTACAAAATGCACTTATCAAATATCCCAAAATTAAAGATTTGTTTGTTTTCGAACAAAATTATGGCATATCTCACTGAAACAAGCAAGCAAAGTTAATTACATAATTTGTGGCTAGTCAATCAAACATCATAAATTCATAGGTTATTTCAATTATTGACACTTAATTGTAAAATCAGTATTCTAAAAAGCGTAATACGTGACGATGCGTGGAGGACAAGTTATGGGGTAGGCGAGCTTATGCAAGGCTTAGGCGTTAAAAAACGTTTTCTTATTTTAATTTTTAGTCAATTAAAAAATCATTTAATAATTAAAAATTATACTTACCAAACATTTAAAACAAATTTATTGGAACTTTATACATTTTTTCAAAGTTTCCAACAAAAAGATGAGTATCAAATTTAAATACAAAATAGTAAATAAATAGCATATGAACTTAAATCTTATCTAACTCTTTATCGGACTCCAATTCCATATCATCTTCTTTATCTACTTCTTGCTCCGTGTCTTCTAATTCAAAATCCTCTTCGTCGAGCTCCCTTATTTCATTCTGAGCATTTCTAGTACCTCTCGAAGGTTGTAAGATATTATTTTCCACCCCATCATACTCCTCCTCATTATCACAACCCTCTACAATCCAAGATTGTTCATTAGTTGCATCACTTGCTAATAGAGTCTCTATTTTGCCCTTCCTCCTCTTCTTGTTTGCCACCTTGCATTAAATTGGACATAGACAAGATTGTTCATCCTGGTAGTGTCAAGTCTATTGCATTGCTTTGTGTGTATCTACCAAAAAAAAAAAAAAAGAAAGGTACATTTAATGGAGCAATGCATATTTAAGTAATTATTCATCATTCATTAGTAAGTAAAATGTAACAACCTAATTAATTATTTAACACTTACCCCTTCAAAAAAATTCCAGTTTCTTTCACAACCGGATGAACTAGTAGTCAAACCAAGTATCCTTTTTGCCATGGTCTTCAAATTGGGTGTTTCATTCCAATAAAAATCCCACCAACTCACTAATAAATATAAATGAAGGAGACAAACATGTTATTTAATATATATACATAATCATATATAAAATATAATAAATTATTGATACGAGAGAAAGAGTAACATGTTAACATACCCGGATTGTAATTTTCATCATTGTTCTCACATGCACTTATTTGCAAGCTTCCTTCCAAATGAACCTTCCTTTTGGACATATCTTTGTAACTCAATATTTATCGCATGAAGTTACATTTGATCATTAGGAAAGAATTTCTCAACACAAGCAATCAAATTATTTATCATGAATGAATCATCTTTGATACATGGATTCTTGAAGAAATAGAATGGATTCAAAAAATAAGTCGTTGCTACCCTTGTTTTAGCATGAATAATGTCCAAGGCTACCCTTGTTTTAGCATGAATAATGTCCAAGATTGGCCTATAATCACACTTCCTCTTCAATGTCTTTGCAATGTCATCCTTTGCCTTTAATAGCTCTCTATAAACAAAGCCCATTGAATGCTTTTCTTCTCCATCAACAATTCTAAGAGCTTTCACTAGCGGAGTGAATACCTTCAAACACAAGTCTATCATGTTCCAAAAATCGTTCGGAACAATAATATCAAATGCCTCTTTTCCCTTTTTAGACCTAGACCATTTCGTATTATCCCTTTCATTGCTAGTCAGCATACTTCTCAACTCTTGTTTTTTTATCAAGCAAGCTTTGTAATATTAAGAACGAGGATGCAAATCTAGTGACTCCCGACCTAACTCTTTTTTTTTTTGTGAACTTTTTCATCAATGCCAAATTCTTGTGTGTGCATAATTGAAAATAGTCAATGATTTTGCCTTGTTAATCACTCCCCTGAAGCTGAGAAATTTAGAGATTCCTTCGAGCATATGGTTTAAAGTGTGAGTGGCACATGATGTCTAAAATATGTTAGGCCTTTATATTTCTAACAAATTTGCGGTGGCCATATTATTGGAAGCATTGTCGGTTACGACTTGAACCACATTTTCAACATCTTTAATACAATCATTGAAATAGTCAAATATATACAAACCTATATGAGCGTCATTTGATGAAATAAATGTGGTCCCCAATTTACAATTCACACACAAATTCATGACGGGTGTCTGCACTCCGCGTAGCGCGGAGAGTGAAAACTTCGCACTGTGCGACGCGGAGGCACACTCCGCATTGTGCGGAGTATTCACTCCGCACAGTGAGGAGTGGTACTTCGCGCAATGCTGAGTTACACTCTGCATATGGTGTGGAGTGAAAACTCTACGCTGTACGGAGGTGTACTCCACACACTTCGCAGAGTGTGACTACACGCTGCGTTTTGCTAAAAAAAATACTTTTATATTTTTGAAATTACTGATTTATTTCTTTTTTTTTTTTGCCAAAATGTAAACATTTCATTATTCTACTTAATTAAATTTAGGTGATAATATTTTCTTACATTANTTGAAATTACTAATTTATTTCTTTTTTTTGGCAAAAAAATGAACATTCATTATTCTACTTAGGTGATAACATTTGCTTACATTATACACAAACTAAATACAATTTCACTTATTAATAATTTAATTCAAATAAAAATTACAAAAGCTCACAAGTGTTTACAAATCATATTAATAGTAGAAAACATTCAATTCTATTAGATATTAATCTTTACATTTTTTTTGTTTGAATTCAGAATGAAAAAAAAAGCAAAAAAGCGACCATCCCCACTAAAAAATACAACTTCATTCCACCATACATATAATCCTTGTTTTATAAATTTATACATATTTAATATTTAGTAACATATATTTTCTACCAAATGATAGCAGAAAAACTGCCCAATGCCCTGTTAGTCCTAGATATTTAACTTCATATATATATATATATATACACACACTTCATACTAGATATTTTCTATGACATTCTAACTCTCCTTCGTACTAGATATTTTTAAACTGACACGTGGTTATTAATACTTTTCATTTATCACAATTAAACTTCATAACTTATTTACTAAGGCTAGAGCTGGGTTGTGTGGCAATTTCTAAGGCTCGAGCAACGTGCGCATTTAATGCGCTATGATGATGAAATTTTACATCGATGGGACTTACGCGAATTTACGGTGTATGTTCAGCACGATTTCACCTGGACTCTTGATTTGAATTTTTATCAAGCGCCATTTAGTTTTAATGTGATAGATGAGACTACGTGCGGTGGCCCAGATTAAAGTGGAGGAAGATCCAACAGTGGGGGTTTATTCATTACGTATATATTAATAGCTGAAAACCTACTTTTTTTTTTCGTTTTCTTCACTTTACGAAAATCACAAACCTTGAGTGCTGAATATACTCCCATTTATCTTAGTGTTTCCCAGCTGTCTCCGGAGAACAACTCCGTTCTTTCTCATTTCAAAATATTTTGGAACTTGTGTCTAGAGTTTGCGTAAGTATCCATTACTGTTAAAGTATCTCCTTCATTTGTTGAGTTAGATGGCCTCTTCTTCGAAAAAAGAACTTGTCCGAGGGGTCATTAGTGGTAAACTTGGCGTTAATTTGTTCCGAGGTGGGTATTTCTCGAGTGACTCTTACTGAACGGATCATGGAGGCAATCTGGGCCCTCATAGTGCATGGATGATGTCAGAGGGCCTCATAGACTACAAAATTAGATGGGGGGCCTCTTTCTAGCCAACGGACATAAAGAAGAGTGAATTAGAGACCTTCCGGGAAAGGTATATGATCTCATATAATATAGAAATATTCATACAGACCCAGATGAGAGGGTCTGTTTCCCTAGAGAGGGGTGTGTGGCAGTGAGCGAGGACATTATAGTCGGGAGAATGAGGCTGCCCCTGTACCATTTCTTCTGATATATCCTTAGGTAGTATAATTTGGCCCTTACCCAACTAGTACCCAACGCATGGAGCCAATTAGCAGGGGCCTTCATTCTTTAGAAGGAGGCCACTCTTGGCGAGGACATGCCTCTTCACATTTTCCAGATTGTTTTCCAACCTTGAGCCTTGAGTCGGGGGAGCAATTGCAAGGGGTGGTATTGTATTAACCCATGGGGCTTACACTCTCCCTTCATTTTGGGGACTCCGACCTCTATCAAGAGCTGAAAGTCATCTTGGTTTTGGGTTAAGGACCATTGGCAGACAATGGATGGAGATGCGGTCCTGGAGATAACCTTGCCGACCCAGTTTCACGAGTATAGTCCTAGTTATAGCAATGTTTATTTTATGCCATTACTTTTGATTCTTTGTTTATGATGTGTGCTTTGTACAGCTGCAGTTAATCGGTTCGAACTCGAACCGTCGTAGTGGGCCATTATAAGGGCCATTTACGAGCTTCATGCAGAGAAGAGGAACTTCAAGAATATAGTTGCCAGACAAACCCTCTACGTTACACACCAGCTAATGACTACCAAGGTAAGATAATTCTTACTTGCTCATTTTGGTGGTTCTGCTTTGTTGATGTTTATCTAACAGCGTCCTTTTATGGTTTGCATGTCAGCATGATAAAAAGAGGTATGTCAAACCTGACATGCTTTGTATGAGAAGCTTCAGGAAGGCGAAGAAGAAATAGCCCATGAGCTCCTCTTCCACCGATTATAAGCATCAGCAGGATGAGTTGACCCGCTTGTCCAAGGCGAACGCACTACCTTCCCTAGAGAAGAAAGGGAAAAAAAGAGGAGAAAGGGGTCAAAGAGGATGCTAGACCTTTAATGGAGAAGCTTATGAAAAGAAAATTGGCGTTGAAGAAGAATACTGGGCCTCCTCCTCCCCCTAAACGCAAGTCAACCATTGGGGAGTCATTTCGACGTCCATTTATTGCTGAGCCCATTTCTTCAGTGAAAATTGTTGATGTGGAGGAGGTCTCTGAAGATATGATAGCCTCCCCAGTGATGAAGATGCTCCCTACTGAGATCCAAGGGGCTACGAGGGTCCATCATAAATACTGGAATGATAAATACTCCTTGTATGCGGAGATCTGTGATGCGGTGGATATGGTGGAGGCTGAACTTGCCCTATAGGCTCGTTTTCAAGGTTTTTTCTTAAACGTACAAATGGAAATGAGGCGACAGCATGGCCTCAATAAAGAGTTCCTTCAGAGGGCCACAGACGTCGAGACAGCAATGAATAAGGCTAATGCTGAGACGTCGTCAGCCAATGAGGCAAATGAGGCCTCCAAGGTAAGGCAAGCTGAGGCTAAGTTGAGAGTGGATGTATTTTCGATAGAAAATGACCAACTGAAAGAATGAAGTCCACCTCTACAAAGCCGAAGTTAATGCTCTGACGAAGCGGGTAGAGAATTCTGACAACTTACAACAAAATAACTTCGTTATCCTTGGAGGTGGCCAACAAGGAAAAGTGAGAGTTAAAGGTCAAAGTCGAAGAGATGATTACCGAGGCCGCCGATTTGAAGCAGCAGTTAAGTAGGACAAAGGCGGCAGTGGTGAAAGAATATGTCGCCCATTTCCATGAGACAACTGAGTATGATGGGCTAGACATATACTGGCGGGGAGTTGCATACACTAAAGTGTTTGTGGCTTGCCAGCTGCACCCTTAATTGGATTTGGCTGTCATAAAGGGAGAGTTCCTATCTACTAAGCCGTCCACTATTGCCAATGAAGTTGAGGATTCAGTGGGAGAAGTAGATGCTTCTGAAGAGCCTCAACAGGATAAAGCTGCTATGTTTTAGGACAACCCTTTATTTTTGTAACATTTTTGTGATAATCCCCCATTCTCCTTGTAATGAACTTGGTTTGAGTGAGTGAATGATTTTTTCCAACTCTTAATTTGATTAAGGGATATGAGCTCGCCAAGCTTAACAAACTGATCTTCAAAATGTTGCAAAGTATTTAACAGTTTATGGGCTCACCTAGTGGTTCTTGATGGGTAATAATGATGTACGAGCTTCGTTGTATCTAACTAATGAACTAGTCGTTGAATATTAGCCATTGATAGAGACGTGGGCTTGCCAAATTTGCACTTTAATAAACAATCATAACATATGAGCTTGTCATTTTTAAACCAGAGTTTACAATTCATGGGCTCGCCATAATTGCATTTTAATTAACAATCATATCGTATGAGCTTGTCATTCTTAACGTACGGGCTTGTCATAGTCAACAACAAAAGGTACATGAGCAATTACCTGGGCCTTTTATTGGTAATACATTCTTAGATGTTCAACATTCCAAGGGTGGGGTTGCTCCTTCCCACCCAAGTTTTCAATCAAGAAGGTCTTTGGCCTAACGTCGTCGGATATGTGGTAGGGGGCCCTCCCCAGTTCGGACCTAGCGTGCCAATGCCAGGCTCCTTATAATATAGAAAGACCTTACTAAGCACAAGATCCCTCTCCTGAACGATTTCTTCTTGACCTTGGTGTTGTAGTACCTCGCCATTTTCCTTTGATAGGAGGTTAATTTAGTTTGCGAATAATCTCTCATTTCTTCAAGGAAATCAAGCTCGCAGCACCTTATCTCATCACTGGATACTTCGTTAAATTGTAGGAAGCAAGGAGAAGGAAGACCTACTTCCACTAGGCTCATGGCTTCGGCCCCGTATGCTATGGAGAAGGGGGTTTTTCCCATTGGAGTTTGGTTGGTGGTGCGAATTGCCCACAACACATGGGAGAGCTCGTCCACCCACGCCCCCTTCGATGCATCAAGTTTCTTCTTTAAGAGGTGCTTTTATACTTTAACTTTATTTTCTTGCAAGTTACATATATCAATAAATGGCTGCAACTTACAAATTTATCCCACAAATTACTACATCAGAAAGAAAGAAATTGGTCTGCAAAGCTTATTGTTGTTGAAAAATAAGCACTCAAACTGCACGTAAATCTATAGCTCGATGTCAATATCTCACCTAGCTCGATATCAAAATCTCACCTTCATGGATTTGTAGGTAACTACATATAGGGATTTTTCAACTTTTAATGTACTATATATGTCCTATTCACATGTTCATCTCATTTTGACATTAAACAAGGTTACACAGTTACAACTACCATGTATGACGCTAATATTACATCCCTTTCTAACCAGTTGACACTCGGAAAGGCATACATAATCTCAAACGCAACTGTCAAAGATAACAAAAGTGAATTTAGAAGTACACCTAAGGAAAAAAATTGGAGTATAACTTGAAGAACAAAAGTTGAAGACCTCAACTAAAATAACTTAGACTTCTTGTTTTCCAAATATGAGCTCACTCCATTTCATGTACTAAAATATTATAAGGACAACACAAACATAAGTAAGAGTTCTAATGTACAAACTTTATAACAAGTATTTTCATTTAATGTTTCATGAGTATTTTGTTTATACTTATATTTAATACATAAAACATACATGACACAAGGATTTCTTTGTAATCTTGTTGTAGATGTTGTTGGTGTTGTTATAGAAGTTTGACAAAAACGAATTATTCAGACTCATTTTGGTACCCAAGTCAGTCTTCAAGATGTCATATTGATAAATAAAACTTTTCAAACGGTGATATTAACTCTATGGGACACTTTTGTTGAAAAAGAGTGCATTGCCATTGTTCAAAACCTACGAACAAAACCTATAACATGGGTTACAAATCTTAAAGCTTCTTCTTTTAATGGTAACTTTAACCTCAACATACTTTTTCGTTTAAAATAATGCACAGAACTATAAAAAAAAAAATCCCTAATAATTATTATTACTTTTCTTCCTTCCATAGGCATTACACTCTCTACTAAAGCCAACAACAACATTTTTATTAATGTTGAATCATTGGCTGTGGCAGATTACAAAGAGTGGTATTATAACATATTTACAAGAGTTTACCTTTACCTCCTTTCTACCAGAAAACAACAACATACTATATTTTATGTCAGTATATAATTGTCTAATTCTGGGTGTTAACCAATAAGGAAAACCTTGACCAACTTACAGAAAGGGAACTCATTTATTCTTGTGAGTCTACCGAAGCTGTCAACCCCAATAAATTCACATCAATTGGTGAATTTCTAGGAGTTTATTTAGAGGTTTCTCTAAATTCGTTTATCAAATATACATAACATACGTACATTTTCACTATTAACGTACCAAAATTTTTTTTCCCTTGCCTACATTCATAATTTAATAACACATACATTTTTGTAACAGAAATTTTTTTATTGGACCAAGGCCCGTTGGAAAATTATTACAACACATTAGAGATTTTGGTATATGTCATGCACTAACTGCAACAAAACGTCGACTGCAGTCTTATGACAAATTCATAAATATTGCTTTTGTAAATACGAGCATGCAAGAGCTGAACCCTTATAAATTGATCTATGAAACATATATTTACATATCTACTAATACTATTATCGTTTAAACAATACAATATACCTAATTCAAACCAATTTATATCTCCAGAGCTATTGGTTTTGTGCGACTTGAAGACAAATCTAGACATTTGGATGCAAACATCATTGTTGAAGCAACACAGACCTTATTGGAAACCAATGCCAATAAATAACGGAACATTTCCACCAGGTAAATCCCGAATACTAGCATTCTTTAAGAATACTTTTTCCAACATACGGATATAATAACGAGATACATTATAACTGTCACAAAATCCAGATATAGTAGTGAAGAATCTTGCTCAAACTAATAGAGAAACAGAGTTGCCATTCTATCTAAAAACCAGTAAAAAAAAAAGGATCCACTTGAGTACCGTTATGAAATTATCTTTCTCTTCAATCTTATAACATCAATTGCTGATACTGATTCCTCAAACACAATGACCGAAGTAAATCCTTCAGCTAGTCATGTGGAAAATTGAAACGAACATCAATTCAGATGAAACAGACACAAGAGGCGCACAACACAGATGATGACCTTTCTACATCCATAAAAGAGATCCCTACACTTCCTACAAAAGACCTCTTTTCCAAACACGAGTTGAGAACACTAAAGATAAATCTAACAAAAAACATAAGGGTGCCAAAGTTTCTGATGACCACGCCAGTACTTCCACTTTGGAAAGACGACATGAATGATGAAAACGTCTACATCAATTTTGGACTATAAGAAGTTGTATAGTATATATTTTTCATATGTTTTAGAAAAACTATCATCATCTGTCTACTATGCGTAAAACTACATCAAACAACAATGATTTTTGTTTTGCAAATTGAAGGGGTGCTATAAATATTTTGGATGTAATATGCAAGTACAGTTGCTTGTACATAGTACTAATCATCTATGAAACTTTTTTATTTCTGTCATTAAATAGTGTTCAATTACTCATTATTTACTCCATCTTGTATTTACCTTTCCTCCTTAATTAAACATGTAATAGTTGTTTCATCATCTTACACATTTCATTTCTCTCTTCAAAAAAATATTACCTTGAAAATTAAATGAACGATGTCTACAAAACAATCTCCATGCAGTTCATTATACATGTACCTAATTTAACATTAACAAAATATAATGTTAAATTTTTTATCCTCAAAAATATTAAATATCTTTAAACTCTACAACCTATTTCTATGTATAAAACTGTTACATCTTTCATTTTATTTAGCTTTGAAATATATATTTTTTAATAAATACATAAGACAGTTATATTCATAATATTATTTATTGTAACATGCTAAAAAAATTTGTATTTACAATTGTTTTTTATTACATTTAGTCAATAATATAATATTTTAAAGATAACTATGAAATTCAGAACACAAAAGAACTATTTTCAACATCACAAAATTTTGTTTTCTTTTTAACTCATTAAAAATACATATTTAACGCTAACACGACCTTAAAAATAACAAAATCCGTGCATTGCACTGGCCAATACTAGTATACATAAAAATTTGGTAAAATTGATAGTGTACAGTGTACACTATAGAAAACCCCATGGTGGACTCAGTGCATTCACTCATTACTCATTAGACAAATCTTTTAGACTTTTAGTATGGAGATGCACAGGTTTGTCTCTTTCAATTTCAGCACTTGTATAGAATCCTATAGTCCGTATATTCGAAATATTTAAATTTGTAATCATTATATTTTCTCGACATGTTACAAATCAGAAGTTCAAGACGTCATTTTTACAACTTTTTTAGAACATTAAATGACATATATGACATGACATCTGGATTCATGTACTTAAGAATCTAAACGATAAAAAAATCACTTAATAACTATAAAAAGTGCAGTTAACCAACACGTCCTTCATATCTACATGACAAGTCTAGATATTTCCCCATGAACAACGAGATTCAAACTACCTCTTATATGTAGTAAGGATTTACAAATAAGCCACAAAAATAAAGTAATTCAATAAATACTATATTCCAAATCTAACTATATGAATAATGTTACTAATAATCACTGTTTATCCATAACATCATTAATATTATCATAAATCCTAATATCTTGTATTTGTATAAAATTGGATATAAAATACAAACAAAAGATTTTTTTTTAAAAAATTATCTTAATTAAATTTGGTAGATTTATAAAACTTAGTAGCCTTTTTTGTTACGCTATTTATTTAATTAATTATTTTTGTAAGACTCAATTTTTTCTATTTATAAGATTCAATTCACCCTTTCTAAAATTTGATCTTTTCGTGTATTCTCTTGAACCAATTATAAAAGCCTGAACACCTTTCATGAACAAGATTGAATCGAATATGAACTCTTTGGGGGGAGATTTTCTTGTTATTATTTCACAAACTTGAAACAAGAATAAAATTCATGTTGACGTTGTGTTACAAAACTAAGAGATATGAGAAAGCAATATAAGAGAATTGAGAAATAGTTAAAACTCTTATGTATTTTGTAGAGAATCAAAGCCATATTTAAAGGGTATGAACACGAAAACAATTATCATTTACAAATAGTACTTAATTTAAAACATTTTTGGATTTATTATTATATTAGCATAAAATAATGTCAAATCCAATAAGATTTAATTTGTGTTGGAAATTTGTATACAAAATTGGTTTTAACCAATTTTAAACGATTATTTAAGTGAAAATCATTAGTTAGTTGTTCGGATAAATCCTGCAAAACATATAAGATTGTTGATAAGTAATAAATTTAATGGGTTAAGAGTATCGTTCCACAGGGAATAAACCTTAAATTGAATTCTATCAATTGATTATCAAATTCGAATGTAAATAACAAAGGATATGATTTTATTATTCTAAATTATCTACTAATTATTTATGATGATTATAAACTAAATTATAGAATTTTGTGTTGGAATTCCGAGTTCACTTATTATTATCCTGTCTTCAATTCTCAACTATGCAATTTAGTTTCAATCCTGCTTTTTTGACAATCGATAGCCCTACTGTACTAAACTTTTTTCTAGTCCTAATTTGATCGAATATAATGCATTCAATTACACAATTATCTAGGTGATAAAGCATTCAATAACAAAATTATTGAGGGGATTGCACATGCGATGTATGTTATTCCTAACATCTATTGCCAATATGTTAATCCTGCATTTTTCGGCTTAATTGTGAACTTTCCATCACTACAATCAATCAACTAATTACCTAATTGGTGATCAAGCAATTAGATAATGCAGCGAGAATGCATAAATAAATAATTCATGAGTTCATCTTCATCCAATAAATTCTTAAACTTCTTATTCTTGAATTAAAAATAAATAAACAAATAATGAGTTCATCTTCATACAATGATTGCTCGTCCGAAATTTATAAAACAAGTGAGATTTATCACGGTCTAATTCTTGTTCTTGATTATCAACTCTGAGCTTTGATTATTCATGTTATTGATGTTTCTTGATTCAATCTCCAACTTATGATGAATTTGGCCCCTATTTTTGAATGATTTG
>CAIGRP010052149.1:5329-20507 GCA_903798385.1 Fraxinus cuspidata
CCCCCCCCCCCCCCCCCCCCCCCCCCCCCCCCCGGTATCTGTTAACAAATTGAGCCAAATGTTCAAGTTCACGCTCAAGTGGCTCATCAAATGACCTGACCTCATTTTGAATTACATTTGAGCTTCTTAGACAAGCTTGAGTGTGACACAATTAACTATTGAACCAAGCCATGCTTAATCTTGAACTCCAGCCTAAAACTATCGGAATTTTTAAAGAAATGATCATATAATCATTTTTTAAGTATAAAATAAATTAGTCAATTTCAAATATAAATAATATACTAGTATGATGCATATTTTGGTTGTGGAACTCACTGATACGTACACACAGATGAATATTTGTTCTTATATAGTGGTAATTAAAGTATATGTTACCCCCCAAGCTTAGTCAAGCTGACCTGTTTAGTATATGTGCCTATAACCAAGTTATAGCTCAGCTAGTAATTAACTAAACAAACCAGGCTCTGCATTAATGGCTAAACTCATTACATTCCCTCTTCACCACCAACACACGACACACATATTCCATTTCTAAAGTCTTAGTGCATTTTGCAGGAACTCGATGTGAATGTCAAGGAAAAACTTTCCCGTTTTTGCCATGTTCCGGTATTATGAGTTCACAAAAGTTGGAATATCTTTTTTTTTTTGTTTCATAAATAAAATAAAATGAGGTGCTGATATATTTCCCTTGCCCTCCAGTTAGAGAACATCATCACCCTCTTTGATGTTTCCAACATTTGGCGTGTGCCTTTGCTTTTGCGAGTAAGTATTTATGCTCTGATTTGATATCATTCTACACTTTGTTTTTTTAACAGTGCTGTGATTCTGTTCTTCTTCTTATTTAGGACCAGAAGGCTCACGAGGCGATTTTGAGAGCCTTGAACCTCAAAAGGTTTGTGAAAAAGTCTACGGTTTTTCCTGTTCAGTTCCAATCTTTTAGGAGTTTGACACTATTGTTTCTATTATTTCTTGCTGTTGACGTGAATTTATCTTATTGTATTATGCTGTAGTGATGGTCTTAAACCTGCTTTGGGAGAATGGACATCCAGGGCTGATCTCTGTGATATGTTGCACGAGCCTGTAGGTTCTCATCATTTCTGAATTTGGACATAATTGGTCTTGTTTCACACGACATTTTCAAATTTTGTTTAGTTTGTTTACAGGTCAGAATTGCCATGGTTGGAAAGTACACTGGCCTTACAGATTCTTACCTCTCTGTGCTGAAGGTGAACTTATTGTGTCAGTTGTACTTTCAACTTAGTTTTTATTACTATCGACATGCAGCTAGCTGTAACTTATGTATAAAAAACTCTTAACTGAATTCATATTTGTACTTTATTTTCCTCTGTATACAAAGGTTAGGACTTTGACATTGTAGTACTTCCTAAATATGTTGATACATTGGCAGTTAGTTTCATAGACCATATCACGGCATAAAGATTATCCTTGTTTTTTATGCCCAGTGATACACATGCTTTGGGATTTGGAAAGGCTGCAACTTATAAAGATTTAAGATGTATGATTTCATTTATTTGTGTATGCATTAAAGATTTTATTTTATTAGCTGCACTTGCCAGGAAAATGGAGGCATTTAAAAAACATCTGCGCAACTTTGTTAGCAACTTTCCTCCTGCCAGAATCCTCCAAAAGACCAAAAAGCAGTTTTGTGGATATAATTGTGCCCCATAGTACACGTTGCTTTAAATGATCTTTACCACGGTTCTGTCACCACAACATATGTGATCCAGTGATGCCTCCACAATGCGCCAATATCTTCTTTTCATTGATCTATTGTTTTTTTTTTTTTTTGGGTGGGGGTTGATTTTGTAAATAAATAATGATGGCATTGTTAACATTTAATTGTCACAATGCAATTGATATTTTTCTATTTATTGTTTGGAGTTTTCAGAGATTATAGTATGTTATTTCGAATTGCCGAATGTTTTGAAGAACTGGCATGCACCAGCAGATTAGGGCTAATGCTCATACTATAGTTTTTTAACATGCTTGTAAACTGTACAACACCAGTTTTAAGAAAGATAACCTAGTTGCTTGTAGAGGTCATTGAATTGGAGTACATATCTTAAACTGAAAATAATTTGATATACTTGTCCATGCAATCTATCACAGATGTAGATGTGTGTTTGCACTGATAACCATACTGGTGCGCATATGTACGAAAAAGTGGCGACTTACAAAGACAATTTTGCTGCATTTGAGTAGTTTCCTAAGTATTATACTTCATCTGTACTTATTGTTACATTCCCAAAACTATGGGGTATTTTGGAATCTATAATGTGCTAAATACATAATTTATTCTTCTAGCCAGATTGTTTGCTAACTTCTAAAGTGGTCTTTTTCAGTGATATTTTTTCACTAAATTGATCAATCGGGGGTCATTGTATATTTTTTCCATCTTGGTAAATCTTTTTCCGATTTTGGAAATTTTCTTCAAATACACTGAGCTTGTTTATATTATTGACTCAAGATACCTTATATAATGCTAATGTCCATGCTTTTTCTGAAGTTATTGCCTTTTCAATATTACTTTTTCCGCACCAAACCACCAAACCGAGTTAAACCACCTTAGAGTTGGTTGTGATTAATTTTACTGGTGTCCTGTATTTCTGGATGGACAGCATACATTAAGTTCACAACCACTTCTTATGATCTGGTGTTGGTTTTAATTTATTTTTCTGGTGGATTTTCTGAACGGCATACAATTATGCTACTCGTTTATGTATTGCTGACAATTTTGCATTCACATCCTTGTGATAGTTGTAGATGCTAGACTTTCCTGGATTCCTATATCATTTTAATATATGTGCATGGATGAGTCAGAGATGGTTTTGAGTGATAGCTAACATTACTAATTCATAGTTCAATCACTATTGCAGGCTCTTTTGCATGCTTCTGTTGCTTGCCATCGAAAATTATGTATTAATTGGGTTCCATCCACTGACCTTGAAGATGCCACTTCAAAAGAGGTTATTTATGTACTGTAATCATTTATTATATCTCGGTACACAGTATCTCACAATGTCAGAAATTTTCATCTTGCAGAATCCCAATGCCTATAAAAGCGCTTGGAATTTGTTGAAGGTCTGCATAGCTTACACTTCAGTATTCATGCAACCACTGATATATGCCACTTTTTTACATTTATAATTACATGTCATAATTGTTCCTTCTGACAAATCCTTGCCTTATAGGGGGCCGATGGTGTACTAGTTCCAGGAGGATTTGGTGACAGAGGGGTGGAGGGTAAAATTCTCGCTGCAAAGTACGCCCGCGAAAACAGGATCCCTTACTTTGGAATATGTCTGGGAATGCAAATAGCTGTCATTGAGTTTGCACGATCTGTCCTTGGACTACAAGATGCAAACAGCACAGAATTTGACCCAGACACTCAAAATCCTTGTGTTATATTTATGCCAGAGGTTCAGTGTCCTAGTATTTTTGTTTGCGGAATATTACCCATATGATACAAATTTGATTAAACCACTTATTCTCACATTTATTTTAACAGGGTTCAAAGACCCACATGGGAGGCACCATGCGCCTTGGATCAAGGAGGACATACTTTCAGAGTACCTCAAGTACATCTGCTAAGCTGTAAGTCTATAAATTTTGGCCTTTAATTCATCCTGGCCTATGAATAAAAAGGTGAATAAAATATTGATACATTCCTGTACAGCATATCAGATACACAAGCTTCTTTACACAATCAGGTTCTTCTTGTAAATTATACAGAGTGGAGCCATGACACGTGGCAGGATGGGTTGTTTTGGCTCAATACGCAGTGGTTAGGAACATTAGTGGACTGAAATGAGAATTGATGTAAATTCTGTCTGGTTAGAGAAGTGGCCCTTGATAATATACCAATCTTTCAGAGCTAACATAAACCTAGAATTATATGATGCTTGTTAAAATGTAACATGTACAAGAATCCTGTCATTTGTACCTTCCAACATTATTCTGAAATGTGGTGTTTATAGGCATTTGTGAAGTCGAAGCAATTACAAAGTAGGATACACCATCCACTTACTACTGTAACCTAAGTAACTCTTAGTGCCCATTGTCCTTGTACACTTAAATACACAATTGCTAGTTCATCGAGCACAATGTTGGGAACTCACAGAAAGGATGCTGCTGATATGCTGAACTAAACCTCTAATATCTAACTTGAAAATGAATTGATATTTTTGTCAGATATGGCAGCAAGAGCTTTATTGACGAGAGACATCGACACAGATATGAGGTGTGTAGAACCACCATGCTCTGGACATAATTTTCCGCAATTTCCATTATAAAGAAATTTCTGTTCTTGATAGGTATTTTGTCTTAACAGCAGTTCCACATTTTAAAAAAAAGTTTGATCTTTTCTAGGTAAATCTGGATATGGTTCAGCAACTTGAAGATGCTGGTCTCTCATTTACTGGCAAAGATGAAACTGGCGATCGCATGGAGGTAGTTCTTTCGTTATGTCACAGTGCTTTCCAATTATGATTGTGTTTTTATGTGCTTCTGCCGCTCGTGGAGGTAATGTTGCATGCCATTGCAGATCATTGAGCTACCCAGTCATCCTTACTTTATTGGTGTTCAGTTTCACCCCGAGTTTAAATCGAGACCAGGGAAGCCATCTGCTCTTTTCTTAGGTATTTTTTATTGCCTTCTCAAGTTTCTGAGCATTAAAATTTTGCAGAAGTCCTGGGTATTTATCCTCTCTAAACTCATAGTTCCTTCTTCTCTTCTGACACCATGAAATTAAGAGTCTGCAGAAAGTATATGGCAATTTTGACTTCTTTTGTCCTGGTATTTGATGATTTTAGTGGCCATACCATAGATTTTAGAATCGTTGTTAGGCTACAAGGAACAATAAAATTTGAGATGTATTTGAATTGTTCAATGTTCTTGAATTTTCATTTGCTTTTTCGAAAATGAGCTGACTGATTGTGGTTCTTTTTACATGCAATTCCCTAGATTTTGAGAGAAGATTCGTAGGCATTTTTGTGAGTATAGTGTATACGGATTGCACTTGATCGCTGGCAATTATCCTTGATAATAACATTTTTTCACAACAGGACTTGTAGCAGCGGCATGTGGCCAGCTGGATACTCTTTTGAAGAAAGGTGCGACAAAGACATGGAGAATGAGCAATGGTAACTCAGCAATAAAAGCACACCCATATGAGAATGCAACTAAGCTAGCTAATGGCTCTTTAGATGCCATTTACTGCAATGGGAATGGTTTACATGCTTGAATGATGAGTAGCTTGTGGAGCTCTGTCGAAACATATCTTATGTCCTCATTTCGTGGGTGTGAATTATCAATTTTGCTCCTAAAATTTCTTCGTGCATAGAGATACTAGTTTGATAGGAGTTATAGCTTCTCATATTGCCATGTCCAAGGGTGCAGCTGAATTCCGATCTTTTTAACGGATCAGGCTGCTGTAGTTGCAGTGCTATGTCATGGGAAATGGGTCGAGCTAGGTTTATTTTTGACTGACTAATTATTGGTTACTGATCCTCCTGTGTGAGAGGTCTGCAATCCCATGGCTGAGGGATTATTAGCATGATCAGTTGAAACAAAACAAAGGTTACCTGAACCACGAGTTATGACTATTATGAGAAGTAATGAGTATTTGCTGGATTATTGTGAATTGTCAAGATTTAATTTAAATCCTAGGTCGTCGTACTTGTTTCAAAAAGATTGAGAAGATGCCACGTTATTCTTGTTTGTTCTTGAAGAAGTGAAGAATATTTTTGATCTTGTTGAATCTTTCTTCTGAACGAACTTGTGTAGTTGTCTCAATTATCTTATTTGTTTCCGCGAGGTGTTCAACTTCTTGTTTGATTTTTTCCCTCAGAGCATCGTGACACGAAATAGATCGATTTATTATTATTATTATTATTATTATTATTTTTTTTTTTTGTAATTGAACAAAGTACATGTGTTGGTCCATGGGAGAGGAAAAAGTAACTTTCGTAAAAATCGACACTCCCTCCATTCTTCCACCCTAATTCTTTTCTAATTTATGCAACTCCCCGAATTATCAATCCATCTCATTATCTATAAGTTAACGAACGCTCACTTCATCTAACCTATAATACGAATGGGATTGACTATGTTAGGCAATCAACTAATTAATCAGCTTCTGATCAATCGATTTTATTAGAAGAAAACACATAGTTAGATCTCGAGCCAGTGTGATTATAAAAAGGGAACTTATAAACAATGGTAGTGTCGTGGTCAGGTGAGTAAGTTTTTATTTGAGAGGCCGGTGACCTGCATGAATGGGTGTATCATGGTGGGATCGACTAACCGGAAAGCCTCTCTAAACATGCCCTCGCTTGTGTATTTTGATTTCAAAGTCTTCACTGGGATCTTTTGGCATGATTTGCACTTTGTTGCTATTGTTTTGTTGTGAATTGTGGTGATTTAATGATAATTTTACGTCATTGGACTTGTTTCAAAAAGATTGAGAGGACGTCATGTTATTCTTGTTTTCTCAATTAGATATAAAGAATATATCGATCTTGTTGAATCTTTCTTCTAAACGAACTGATATAGTCATCTGAAGTATCTTACTTTTTTTTCTCAAGGTGTTAAACTTCTTCCTGATAGATTTTTTTTTTTTTTTTTTCCAAAAGCAGTGACACAAAATAGATGAAATTGGTTGTGGGGCCATGGCTGGCAAAGATGGCGTTGTATATATGAATTGTGAATGTGCGTGTTGGTATCAGAATCATGTTTATTTAGGATTAACAACAATTTGTAAAAAAAATATAAATTTTGCAGAAAATTAAAGAACTCGAAGGAATTTTTCCCCACTAAGGGTCCGAATGTTCAGCCTTCTGCCTATTCACTCGTTGAGCATCTACAAGTAGATTATGCTCGATTCCACAATCAATTTACCAAAAAATAATACAAATATCTGAAGAATACATATTCTTCGAGTTTTTTCCGCCTATCATTTTAACACAAAGCTCAAGTAACACCTCAAAGATTACAAAGAAAGAATCAGACGAGAAAATCTTAGAACAAGTCACTCAGAAAAGCACCAAGCCCATGCAAAGAAGAGAAAGAAGCGTATACATAGAGGGTAACAAATTCATCAGTATTGACAAACTCCAATTCAGAATAGAGGATAACAAATTCATCAGTATTGATTTTTGTAGAAAGAAATATATTTCTTCTACCTCTATCTATTGTTAATTGATAGTCTGCAAGAGTATTATTTTAAGTTTCATTATCATATTTAGATTCATCTTAAACTTGATCTATTTCAGATTGAGCAGTCTCTACCGCAATCAAATTATTAGGTTCACCAGAATTATCATTATTATTTTTCAAAATACTTTCTTAAACAGTGACAGATTCAAGTTGTTCCTGGTTTGTAGCACCATTGCAAAGAAAGACATCTTCATTAAAGACAACATTTCTTCTTAAGATGACTCTGAACCCATTTTTTTAAATTTTACCCAAAGCTTATATCCTTTAAATTTTTCGCCATAACCCAGAAAAACACACTTTAAAGATCTAGGTTCAAGTTTGCCTTCATTTTGATGAGAATAGGCAGCACATCTAAAAACCTTGAGTTTGGAATAATCTGAGGACTTTCCATACTATAGTGATTCAGGGATTTAAAATCAATAGCACTAGAAGAAATCATATTAATCAGATAAGTGGTAGTTTTTAAAGTTTCACCCCAAAACACTTTTGGAAGAACAGAACTTGACAACACGCACCTTACTTTTTCAAGTAAAGTTCTATTTATTTTCTCAGCAACTCCATTTTGCTGAGGAATGTATGTTGTTGTTCTATACCTTAAAATACCAAATACTTTACAAAAAAGATCAAATTCCGAATTACTACATTCAAGCCTGTATCTGTTCCAAGTGCTTTGTCTTTCTTACTAGTTCGATTTTCATTGTTTTAAATTTTGGAAAGTGCCAGATTTAAATTCGAAAAAAATGACCAAAATTTTCTTGAAAAATCATCTACAATAAGCAGATAGAATCTAAATCAACCCACAGTACTTATTGATGTTGGACCCCAAAGGTCAGCATGTAAGCAAATAAGTATTGAAGTAGATTTATGGATTCCAGTTTTAAAATGTAACTTATTTTGCTTTCCAATGACACAACTCTAAACTTTTAATGTTATCTTTTCCAAAACATCCAAGTTTGTTAAAAATCATTAATCCATTTTCACTAACATGCCCTAGTCTCTTATGCCAAGTTAAGGATTTATCATCATAAGACTGAACATCAACTAATAAGTTTCCAACTAATGGTTCAGCTTGAAGTATATGGATTTCATTAACCTTGGGTAATGAGATTATTTCCTTAGAATTGAAATTCACTTTGGTAAATCCCTTATGAATTTTAATTTCATACTCATCATCTAATTCTCCCAAGGAAATCAAATTTCTTTAAAGATCAGGGACATATCTTGTTAAGGGAAGTTCAAGAATATGACTGTTCTCTAACAAAAGGTTAACTTTACCAGTGCTTTTTATTTTATAAGTCGTATCATTTCTCATTTAAACTTGACCACCATTCAGATCATCAAATTCAATGAACCACTCTTTAATTGCACACATATAGAAAGAACAACTAGAGTCAATAACCAATTTCTTTGGGTTTCTTTTGGTTGAAGTAACAAGGACAATTCCTTGTATATCAGATTCATTATTGTAGGCAATGGTTGCATGCTTATCATAATTAGACTCCTTTCATATCCGATATCTTCTTGAAATAGACTTTTATGAAATATCCAGTTTAACATAGTAATAATATTTCCTGACTTGATTTTTAGATTTCAGTTGACTCTTGTTCTGATTTCTGGATTTAGAAGATTGAGGTTATTCTTTATTATGAGAGTTAAAATTGCGTTGATTACTCTTTTTGTTCTGATTCAGCTTCTCTTAAATATTTAACCCTTCTCCAATTTTGGAGTCCTTGAATTTAGATTTCAATTCAAATTCTTTATTTCTTAGGGCTGAGGTAATAATATCCACTATCAGATCATTTCTTCCATATTCTAAAACATTTCTAAGTTTTCTGTATTTATCACCTAGAACATTTAACAAAACAACAACTTGTTGATCATCTGATAGTTTCTCGTCATAGTTAGTCGGATCTTGAATCAATTTTATGAATTTATCAATATTTTCTTCCAGGGTGAAGGAGGTATCAAATTTGAAATTATAAAATTGTCTAAGGAGATAGTATTTGTTAGGCATTGTCCTGGATAAGTAAAGGGGTCCTTAGTCCACATAGCTACATTTGTAGTGGTTTTCCCCATCTTTCTTATCATACCATTAGACAAATAAAGAAAGATTGAACTCCAAGTAACCTCATCTAATTCATGTTTCCTATAGGCACTAATTTCATTACCCCCATGATCTATCAAGGGCAGCAGCATACCTCCGTTGTAACAACAGTGCTCTCATCTTTTGGTTCCAGAGATTAAAATCTTGAGCTCATTTCCAAACTTCTACTTCAAATTTGTGTGCAGTTGTCATGATAGCAAATAAAAATCACATAACCAAGCTTATACAACACAAATTATAGTAGATTTAGGCATTATGTGAAAATTAAAAAATTGTGTAAATTTTAGATTGAGATAAAATATTGCAGGAATTTCTTCTTATCATGCAGTTTATACAATTTATGAGACAGATTATACAATTCAAGTAATTCAATATATAAACAATTTAAAGATCAACTGAGGCAGTTATATCAAATTGAATTGTCAATTTGACAGGTTTATGGGGTCATGACCCGTGAGTTCACCACTTCCTCAAATTCTCGGATCCTCACATGATATTTTGGACAAAGAAAAGTAGTAATAGATCAATTACCTTAATAACCAAATCAAATTTAGACAAGAACAATTTAATTAATTTGACTCAAAATAAAAAAGTATGGAAGATTATACCAGAGCTGAAACTTCAAAGTCTCAATAAGAGGAGTGCAGGAAAAAGAATACCAGAATCAATTCAAAAATCCAGAGTTATACCTAAGAGCGTCACGAGTTACAATGACTCAGTACAACTCAGCAGTGAGTCAAGAAAACAACAGAACTCAGAGTGAGTCAACCTAACTCACTACCACCCAGGACGAGTTTTAAGATACCATACCAACTCAGCGGTAAGGCAAGAGTCAAATCGCCAAAAAACTCAGTAAAAAACAAAATCCTTCAGATCAGAGATGAATCAAAAAGTTTTCCATTAAAACGTACAAGAATAGAAGTAGATCCTTTAAAAACCACCAAATCTTTGAAAAAAAAAACTACAAATCTACAAAGGAACGTGAA
This sequence comes from Fraxinus cuspidata, assembly GCA_903798385.1. Taxonomy (NCBI): domain Eukaryota; kingdom Viridiplantae; phylum Streptophyta; class Magnoliopsida; order Lamiales; family Oleaceae; genus Fraxinus; species Fraxinus cuspidata. The sequence continues at coordinate 15,656 of CAIGRP010052149.1, forward strand.
CTAGGTTGCAAGAAATCAAACCCTAATGCTTGAGAGAGATTTTCAAGCTCTGATACCACTTATTGGTCTCAAAATCGTATTTATTCAGGATTAACAACAACAATTTGTAAAAAATATAAATATTATAGAAATTAAAGAACACGAAGGAATTTTTCGCCACTTAGGGCCTGGATGTTCAGATATTTTTCGCCTACTCACGTGTTGAGCATCTATAAGTAGAGTATACTCGATTCCACTGTCAATTTGTCAAGAAATAGTACAAATACCTGAAGAAGTTTCCTTTAGCCTCTCTTCAACACAAAGCTCTAGTAATCTATACAATTTCTCTCGCAGATTGTTTACTTGAACAATCATAATAAAAACCCTAAAGATTTACAGAGAAAACACCTCAAAAATTACAGAAAAAGAATCAGACGAGAAAATCCTAAAAACAACACTCCAAAATACACGAAGCACCAGACAAGTGAGAGAAAGATGCCTATTTATACATAGGTAAAAACCACAGATCAAACGGTCACAATTGCATCAAATGAAGGGTCTAGATCAAAGCATTTCAACTGCCAAAATCGTGTTTTTGTAAATACGGTTTTAGCATTAGTGGGCCAGAACCCGGAAACCATAAGTAATCAACGAGTAAAAACAGCCCAACAAAGAATCAAGACCAAATCCAACAATGGCAAAATCCTTCTCTTTTATCTGCTTAGAAACTAAAGAAGATTCAAAATGTTTTATCTTCTTTAGTTTTATCCTTCCATTGCTTTCCATTCACTAATAAAATTTCACTCTCTTCCATTAAATAGACTTGCGTTCAAATGGAATCAACTTGCCTTTTCAAGCCTCTTCTTGCTTTTAACCTCGTCATGCTTTTGTTCACTATATCTCTCTTATTTGTGTATTTTATCTGCTCCGTAATTTGGGTTTACATTAGAAGTTCGGTGGAATGAAATATTTCCGACGAACAAGATAAATTGGGGTTGAACTATTTTGTTCACAAACTCGCATATCAACATGTTTGTTGGTGAATTTATAGGTTCCACATGAAGGACCAATGTGCGATCTCCTGTGGTCTGATCCTGATGACCGATGTGGATGGGGAATATCACCACGTGGCGCTGGCTACACTTTTGGACAGGATATAGCTGCTCAGTTTAACCATACCAATGGCCTCACTCTGATTTCAAGAGCCCACCAGCTTGTCATGGAGGGCTTCAATTGGTGTCAGGTTTGTGAATTTATATCAATTGAATGCACCTCTCTTCTTCTTTCTCAGCTCAAAGGTTGCATTATTGGTCTCCAACCTCCATTGTCCAGTTAACAAGTTGGTCCAAAACCTTTCGTTACAGTTGCACAATCAGTCTATAACGATGGAAACATCCAAATTTTCATTAATTCATCACGTGCCCCTCACATATCCAACTTTATGAAGCTTCATTTTGTTTCCAACTTGGCCCAAATAAGTGAAGCATGTTTTCACGAAGGGCACGTAATGATTTAACGAAGAGTTGTAGAATTTTCGTTGGGGTCTATTGTGCAACTGTATCTGACCAACCAACTTGCTACTCGAACATTGGATTAGGGACCAAAGGTGCTATTTTCTCTATACTTATAATTATTTTGCCCATCATATATTGTAGGAGAAGAATGTGGTGACAGTTTTTAGTGCTCCAAACTATTGTTACCGCTGTGGGAACATGGCTGCAATACTCGAAATCGGGGAGAATATGGAGCAGAATTTCCTCCAATTCGACCCAGCTCCTCGGCAGATTGAACCTGACACAACTCGCAAGACTCCAGATTACTTTTTGTGAACCCCACCTTTGCCAGAGCTGTTTGTAGTTCCTGTTTGAAGAAGTTACTCTGGGAAGAGTTGCATTTTCTTCTGTTTTGAGCTTGCTCTGCTGCTTTCTTGTTGTGAGATAAAGATATTTGCCTGGGAGCTGAGGAAGGCAGAGAGTCTCTTGTCTTGTATATGTTTTTCTTGAGAGGAGGAAGGAAAGCAAAAGATTACATCAAATATTATGTTCTTTAGTTTAAAATTTATGGTAGGAAGCAGATTTCAGCCAGCATTTTTCCCTTTTTCACACGAATACTTTAAAGCGCTTTGATAGTTGGATTTAACATTGTGCACTGGGGGAAAATGTTTCTGAAATTTGGAACTTTTGAGTGCCTGATTGATGGAAAGGGGTGCCCACAATTTTTTGGCCTAGTTGATGAAATTAGGGCGAACTAAACTACACCGGCTTCTCTTGAGATTTTTGATAATTTTAGGGACACCCTATTAAAAAATTATGCAAACTTGTCGTATTTCAAGTTTTGACTAATGCATATGTTCAATTTATGTCACTTGTAGAAAAGTCCTCTCCATTTTCAAAAAATAAATAAACCTTTATTATCTCATAGTTTAAATAATGAATATATTATCTTGTTAGATCTTTCGGAATCGGTAGTCAATCATATTTTCGATAGAGACAATGGACAATTTAATCCGATTTTGATTTAATTGGAAATATCAACATATTCTTTTGAGGTCCGTAGATATCACTTTTCTTTCACATTTAAGTACAATTAACGGTGATAATATTTAAAATAATATTACAAAATGTTTGCCCTCTTATGATTACTTCAAATATGCACTGTTTGATAGCCTTTAATTTGGCTTTTTAAAGAGATTTTACATTTTTTTTAAACAGTAAAATATGAATTAAAAAAATACTAGTACACTTGACAACCTGCATTACGTTTTAATGCGCTTAAAGCCGTAGTACATTGGTGTTCCATTCATGCCCTTATCTAACCATTTTGAAATTACAGCCTTGTCCTTCAAGGTATCTCTCCCAAAAGTCACGGTCCGCTTCCCTATTCTCACATTTTTGGGAAGGGTATTTTTGCAGGGCCCACCCCCTCTGTGACGAGCTGTCAAATTGAGTGTACACCACTAGGCATTATTCTATAGAAGAATTATAAAACGATTTCATGGAATTCAACCAATTGTCTTGATTCTAAAATATTACTAATCAATAGAAATTTGTGTTATCAAAAGATTTTATGCAAATAAAAATGTGAAAATAAAAACATATATTTTAACATTATAAGTTAAATATATTTTTATAATCTTTATTTTATCATTTTCGTCTCTAATATGACACACTACACTTACATCGTACATCAACTACAATACGAGTACTAACTAAGTAATTTACTCGAGAGATGACATGTAACAAAATATGGATGACAACAGGAAGGGTATGGTAAGATAGGTCATTTCCACCCTCATCATGTCGAGTTTTTTTGTCACCTTCCACCGTTCACATACCTGATTAGAGTGGGATAGAACCCTGCCCCATTAATCGCCGCATTTATTTATTTATTTATTTTTTTTTTATGTTCCCGTTTGGCCTGCATTAATTTATATAAAAAAAATCTCTTATTTTAAACTACATATTCTAAAAAAATATATTATTACAAAAATTATAATATCAAATAATATGGGCCAAACGGATCTTTAGTTAGTGTGTGAATGTGTGTGTTCAAATTGTTAAGAATAATTCACGATCTCTCTAAAAATGATGATAAGTGTGTTGTTTTTATTTGATAAAAAATTAAATTTAAAATTAACTTTAAACGGAACAGATAGATAGGTGGGTAGCAGGGAGGGGATTATGATTCTCGTACCCGCCCCATATCTGCTTCAAGGCAATGATTCCCATCCTTCTTACCTCATTAGATGGATAATCTCCTCTCTATTCGAGGAGGGTCTCCGCGTGTATTGACTTGAACAAATTTTTTGTTTTACCATTCCTATGACAAAAAGTGAAAGTCGTAAAATTTGAAATTAAAAACTTTAAAATTTAGGGACCCAATTAAAATTTAACTGAAAATTCAGTTACCCAATTGGTTTACGACCTCGCTTCCCTTCCATAGAAGGAAAAATGGAGTGCGCCGGAAGGGGAAGCCGGAGCCCGTGCTCGGGCCCGGCCACCAGACCCTGCAGTCGCTGCCGAGTCGTTGCCTATTGCTCCCTTTCTCACCAGGTCTTTTCCACATACGTACATATATCATGTACTGTGCGCGAGCGATCGCGTGCTTTTTTTTTTCTACTGTAGTTAGATGTATATATTTAAGTTCTTGCTCGACTATCTAGTTTAATTTTTTTACAGGTTTCCCATTGGAGTGTGCATAAGAAAGAGTGTGAAAGATTTCAACAGCAAATGAAGCGTGCTAATGTCTTGAATAATTTCCCTTTCCAATTTACTCGACAGATTCAGGTTTTTAATTGTTTAATTGATCGATTTATTTAAATTGATTGATTTCTATGTATCAAGTCGTGCTCAGGAGCTTAATTAGGTGATTTTTTTTCTCCGGTTAGATGTGTGAAAAGCAGGAGGTGCGTTGTTCACTGTTAATAAGAAATGGAATTCACCGTACAGGAATGTGGATGTGTGAATGTAGTTGCGAGGGATCAGCTACTTCTTCCGATCATTCTGGGTATTTTGCTGATTTTTCCAATTTAATACTATTTTTACTCAATTGTTTGTACTATGAGCATCTTTGGCCGACTGTTTCTATACATGTTTGAATATGTTACATTTGGGATCGTTTTGGTCACACTGCTTATAGATTTTTGGTAGGTTGCTTGAAGGTTGGAATCTTCCAAGTGCATTATGCCCTTGTAAAGGTGTTATTATTTCTGAAAACTGATTTTTTTTCATTGCATTACATCCCAGGTAACAAGATTTATAACTACATAATAATCATGCAGGGCCGTCTTCTCCAATACCCGAACTGACAAGTTGGAAAGATTACTATGAATGGAGGTGCATCCCACTATGTTCTCCTGCTGCTTTACTTCTTC